>JAPYZA010004014.1:0-14133 GCA_030522685.1 Eupelmus azureus | reverse complement strand
CTCTCTCCCCTACATACACCCATCCACGGACAAACCATCCAAAAACAATCCGCCGAATAACCCGTAAGTACACCAGCGAGACATCGATCGTAAACTTCTTATCGGCCACTCACAGCTCAACAAACGAGCGGGCGAAAAACCAGCGGACGAATCATCCCAGGCGCATGATAAAAAAAGCCAGAGATAAAACCCTTTGGCGCCCGGCGTCATCTACCGGGCGAGCACACCTGGCGCCGGCTATTTATGGGTCAATGCGATATCGCGAATCGATGCCTGCGGCTTGACGCCCATTGACGACTGCTCTCGGGCATATTTTTTTACGCAAAAGAAATGAAAAGAAGGCGAGAAACGGGGACGATCCAGGGGTGCGCCCCGCGGCAGCGGCTACGTCGTGAGGGCCGAGGCACACGCGACGCGTTGGCCCAGTTCCTCGCTTCCTATATTGATTGTGTACACGCGTATGGGGAGCAATCGGCGCGGTGCTCGGTTTCCCCGCGCGCTCGGCAATTGCGCTATGTGAGCAGCGACGGCTTTGAGCTTTTGCGAGGGTGAGTTTTTTTTTATTTAAGGAAGTGTATAGTTGAGAGGAATGGTAGTCGGTTGATATAGTTGAGTAAGTGGCAAAAAAGGTTTGTTATTGTGATGGATAATTATGTTGCGTAATATCAACAAGTGCAGCTTTCACACGCGCACATTGGAACTTGAAATTATAGGAGGTATAAGTTAAATATTCTAATTGACTCTGCAATTTCCTAGCTGGGGAGTAATAATAAACAAGGCGATTCGCAACGATACTTGTACTTAAGCAAGTAGTAAGCTTTATAAAAATTTTAATTTAAACCTATTTTCTTTCTAATTACATAATCACATAATCTTTCACATTGCCCCGCGATAATTAATTTTTGTCTACAAATAAACTTATTTTTCTTGACGATAAATCAAGCAATCGAAGAAAAAAAACGATCGAAACAAATAGTATTAAGAGCAAGCAAATCATTAAAGGCCACTGACACGCACTCGGGTGGGTCGAAGAATCGATGGCACTCGGACATCCCACTTCAGTATTGAATAGAGTCGTTAATGTTTGGCAAGCGGCATCATCCGTATAATAAGCGAGCGCATACAATTCGCAGGACAAGCCTATAATGCCGCACTATATTGCGAGCGCACTTTCAATTAATAATTCACCAGCTCTTTGCAGATTTGCATCTCTTTTTATTACCGTTTCATTTTTCAATCTAATGTGGGCGGCGCCCCTGTCGTTTTTATCGAAAAATTATAATTCTAAATAATTAGTCGATAATCATGTAGAAACGTAATGCGATAAGCCATCACAGTTAATCGTATTTAAACACGGCTATCTGTCTCTATAGATCTCGACCAATTTCTAGCCGAATTCCGACCGATTCCCGGAAAATAACTAGCCCAACTTTTAATCTGAATTATATAGACAATTCTCCCCAAAAATACATTTCTTATCGCCCAAATCATCAAATATAATAAACCCTCCACCCTCCACCAAACCCATCTCCTCCGAACGCAATAACCCAACGCTTTTCCACATTTCCATCACTTCCACACCGACCTCTGACGCGCTTACCCCTTCCCCCGGCGTCAAACGTGCGCAAAGACGAAAAAAAGCGCGTAAGCACGTACGCTCATATCCATACATAAAAAAAACTTACCAACCACGCGCGGGGGTGGAAGCAGGGGGGGGCACATCGCAGGTGGAGCGCACGTCGCTTTTCACCGTGACCGTTTGATCGATCTATCAGCGCGCACGCGACACGTGGGCTGCACTCGTACGCGCCGAAAGCCGATGTCCGGCGCGAACTCACCTATATATGCACGTCTGCGAGTGTATGTGTGTATGTCTCGTGGCCGGCGATCGCCGTAGCCGCGAGCCGCAGCCTTAGGCAAGGACAGTGTCACGGCCGCGATATTCGCTTTCGCTTTGGCGAAAGGTCGCGCGTTTCTCGAGCGCTAACGAAAGCGCGATTTTTTTGGTGTTGGTGATGGGGTGGTAGATTGGGTTGCGTTGGGATGAGTGGTTCGGTGGGATTGGGGATCGGTGGGGTTGATGCTTAAGCGGCGAGGATTGGGGTGTATGCAGGGAATTCAGCTGTGAGGTTGGGTGGGTTAATTTCAACCTTGGGGAGTATTAATAATGTTGATGTTATTTATTTTAGAGTATGTGGACGCTTCTTTTTTTTCTGCCCATGAATTATAAATTGGGGAGAAAAGCAAAAATTAGAAATAAAATTAGCCGTTTAAATAAAACATCAAGTTGGCATTCTGCTCGTACAATGGGTCTACATATTCCTCTAAAATATTTACTTCTTGTTCGACAATTAGCACTCTACGTACGCCTAGAGTTTTCATAATTCTCGTACACAAAAAGAAGCGCGCGTAAATTAAAAAAGAGCAGCTTGCGCAGGGCAGCTAAATTAGTCACAAATGTGCATCGTAATACTTGACACGAGCAAAAACAAGAAAAAGACCAAGAATCACCATCATCTTTTAAAAAGAGTCATCACATTGTCAAACGACTTCTTTACCAACCCTGTACTTGAATTCCAGCACTTAACAATCGCACTATATAAACTTTGACCGCTCTTCCTGGTCTCCAGCGCGATTCTCTTTTCTATCGACGCAATCAAAATGCGAAGTTCAAACACCGGTGTTACATACTCATCGTTAACTTTCGCCCCTAGATTATTTATCGATCGGACTGCAGAAATCCTTGAGCCATAGAAGAGAGCCCGGGAGCGGTCGGATTTAGACGTCAAGTTTTTACACATTCGCTGGCGGCCCTGGACGGTGCAAGGCGCATTATTAATTGGCCTGCCGGTAGCTCGAGGTGGATACTTACTTCCGAGAGGGCTGCGAGTGCGCGCATCTGATATTTGACGTAATGACGCGGGTTTAATGCGCGGATTTTAGAATTTCGCGAATTGATTAGAGGTGAAGGAAAGTGATTGGTTGAGATTTTTGTGAGAGGATTACTGTCCGCTTGGTGAATTTTCTTAATTATTATGTTTAAGAGGAAATTAAATTATTTTATGTTTTAGAGAACATTTTTCGGCGGATTTTAAAATGGAGTTGACTAAAATAAAATTGAACTTAATCACAGAAGTTATTTTAAAAATATTTGTATTTTAATAACATGTTTAAAATGTTAATTAAAATAAATTTATTCGTGCAAAAAGAAAAATTGAAATAAATGGCTGTTTTTAAACATTGAAATAACGGAGAAATCATTATCTTATGTTAATTTTAAAATGAAAAGAAAACATAGGTTGTTTTAAAAAGTATGAATAATATTATCATTTCTATACTTCGGATGCATACTAATGTATATACCTTATCAATGCAATATGATTCGTGAAAAAAATTTTATTTTCAATGTAAATTGTATGCGATTGTTCGCAGACTGGTTATATATTGCGATTGCAATTTACTTATTTCTTATTTAAGAAGTTAATTTTCCAATAAAATAATCATAAAATGAACTAGCTTATTACCAGCCGCGTCAGACTATAAGCATATTGTAATAATTAATCTATCGTTAACTCGTTCAATCACTTCTTAACATAAATTTAAATAAATTCCGCCACTTCATTTTCAAACCGACATTTTCCCGCTAGATAAACATTAACTTCACCTTAAGCTCCGTCCTCCACCACCGCTCCACACTCCATCCATAAATAATTCCCAGCTCGCTAATCGCCAGCCTTACATAACCAACTTTTTTCGCTCAAACACGTAAAATAAAAGAAAAAAATCACCGCCACGCTCCAATAAACCTACACACCACGGCGCTGAACAACGAAAAATTTCCAGTCACGTCGCGCACCGATGACACCCGCGCGAAAAATCAGAACAAAGCGCGGCGAGAAAAAATAACTGCATAGACTCGCTCTCCCATGCATAATTATCCAGTTTCGCGCGAATCGAATCATCGGCGCGATGACGTCGCGCATGAATGGGAGGCAAAGCATTGTCCCTCCTCCCCCGCGCGTGCCAATCGAGTTTGTCGAGTGCTGGCGCACCGGATCGTCCGGCCAGCATCCTAATAGCGCGAGGCGCCGATGCAGCTGACGCGAATGTTAATGGGAATATAGCGGGCTGTATCGCGCTTGGATTTGCTTTGTACTCGCGGTCGATCTTTGACCTACTGAGTGGGGGAGTGGGAGACGGAGCTCACTCTTGTATGGAGTGTCGGTGATGTAACTGTTGGAATGCTTGGCTGGGTGTGGAGTTGGTTGCTGGGAGCGGGATTGTTTTTATCGAGGGGATTTGCTGTGATTGTTCTTGTGGCAGTTCGCGTTTTGGTAGTAGTGGCGGGTTGGATGATTTATGCGGATCATTTGTAATAATGTAACTTTATAGCTGCTCGTCTAAAAAAATAGAAGATTAAATAACGTGTAATTCTTAGAGACGAATTAAATCCAATTCAAAGAATCATCAAAAATTGCAAAGTCAGAATTCGATAACATTTTGCATACGTGACTCGAATATATAAAATTATTAATATTCTGAAGATAACAATTCAATGCTTCTTAAATTTAAATCTTATACATTCATATATAAAATTTCAACTTTATTTCTAAATGAAATCTCCTTTTTTTTAAATATTAATATGCTTAAATAGATAAAAATGCCATTTATTGTTAAATAAACGTCAGTTTCTCTAGCCCTTCAAAATATCAAAGTGATAGAATTATTGACGATTATAATAGAATTAATTATTATTGTACATGTAATTTTTCCAATTCAATTTCTGCCAATACCACAAATTAGTGTTAATTTTCAGATTATTCCGAACAATTGATTTGATCTTTCCGATATAGAAAAATGTAGAATAATTTACTGAATTGGACACTAAGAGCAAAATGTCAGCCGACTTCTGACCAAGTAAAATTTTCCTGAACACGAGGTAATGTTCATGATCAAATTACAGAGATTTTTCCAGATGAGAAATAATATTCCTTAAATATCGATGTCATCCGATTCTGCGGTAATGCGCAAACGGAAACGGACGCAAGTCAGTTCTCGTGTGTCATGCCATTAGATTTTCCGGTATGCGGTGATGATTAAGAATGGGCACATTTCTAATGAACGATACTCGTTTCAGCGGATGTTTTAACAATGTTGTCAAGAGTATTTTCTCAATTTCTTATCTGCCGATTACGAAAGCATTCCGCGGCGGGTGTGCTTATCTTGAATAATATATATTGCACTGGTATTATTTTCAGATGTTGAACAATGACTTGCACGAAAGTTAAAGAAAAATTAGAAACTTCCAATGTGTGCCGTAGAGTTACGTTATTCTAACGCGCTAATTCATAAAGACTCACGTTTTACGAAATGATAAAGCTTCGAGTAAATCGTGTTCATTCTGAGATAAGGTAAAAAGATTTTTAAATTATCGATATTTCCAAACTATTTTTCCTTAAAATACTTTTACGGAGCTTCAACAGCCTTTTCACATATAATCTCGCATTGTTTCCAAGGCCACATTAATTTAAAAATATTACAAAATAACAAAAATCCTTATCATCGTCGCCCCCCTGACTAGCATCATAAAAATTAAAACCATCACAACAATAAAAGCGCAAGCTAGTCAACAGAACCGCACGTGCCTCACCAAGCCTCGGACACCGGTCAAAATTCTCAAGACTGCAATCACAAGAAGCGAAACAAAGTATAATAAAACCAGCCATAAAAAAAATCCAAACTCAGCAAATTTTTCGTCAACACGGCAGGTTATCAAGCAACGCGTCATCATTCAGCGGTGCATTATGCAAATAGCCGGCTTATTTACTTCGCGGCGCGCTTCGCAGCCGTGAAAGCCCGAGTGCCGCGCGTGCGCCGCTATCGGATTAGAGCGGACTCTTAGTTTAATTAGGAGGCTGCATTGAGCAGCGCCCCTGACACATCGCGTGCCTTTTGCTTGATAAAGCGATTTCATCGCGAGCCTCGGCGTCTCTTTTTTTTTACGTGTATGTAACGAAGCTCGACTTTGTTACGCGCGCGACGCGTTGAGTTATGCCTGGGACATACACTTCGATCCGGGAGCGCGGCAATTAAATTCAACGCCGCGGCAGGTGTAAAGACGGCTGATGAGACAAGCCGAGTAGTTAATCATTTAAAGCGCGTGCGTCCGTAATATATAATCGATGCGAGTCGTGCAGTTTGTAAAGCGTGGAAGAATCTGGCTTGTAGTTTTTGACGGAGATTGAAATTACGAGGGTTGAAATTGATAAATTTATACGTTAAGAGTTATGAATTAAGCGCTCGAACAATTAAATTTGTGTTTGTAAGCCTTATGGTTTTCCGTTTGAGAATAAAGTTGATTAGCGTGCGGGAGTAGTGCTCTCGTTTGAACCACGAAGGGGGCGAGAAAAGTTTGCGTGACAGGAGCTAAAGAGCGCGATGACGTAAGGCAGTCTCTCCTTTATTGACAGTATAGAGTTAAGCTAACTTGCCTGAACAATGTTTCTGTATTTATGCAAAATATATAAGATTGTAATGGTCACCGTAGATAAGGATTTCAATAAGTTTATAAGAGATTCTTAAATTTATTTTGAAAAATTGTTGCGTATTACGTCTAAAGAAAAACGACTAAACGTTTGTCTCTATCGAAACTTATTAAAATACAATGTATTACATGCCGGCATCGTTTTACAGTCCAACTCATAACAAACCCAAGAGCTATTGTCACGCGAAGCTCGAACTGTTTTTATTCATTCTTTATAATTTATCTTTCTAACGATCGGACGAGAAGAAGAAAAATATCAAGAAGCAATTTTAAAACACTTTACTAATACACAGCCAATCTTATCACTTTAAAAATCACTCATTTCATCGCCGCATCGCTCATTAATCAAAAGCAGTAAAATTTATAAATAACTCGACCGCTCAACACTCGCTCTACAAAAAAAAAGAAAAAAAAAACCACGAGGCTCGGCCGATCGCAGCTCTAATTGATTTGCGCAGGGTTCCGTCACCGAGGCAAATGCTTTCTATCTGGCTCTCGCTGAGCACATAGCTAGATTCAAGCTTTGCGGTTATAAAACGAGCGCGTCGCTCTTGCGGTGCGTGTACGTGCTGGATTACGTAGCGCGGCTAGTGCGGTAATGGCAGAAATGAATATATCCCTCGAAGCACCGCATATTTTTTCCGTTGCGCAATGTACTTCTAATGACACCGGCAAAAACAATGCAGCGCGCCACTGGCAAAGTGCTGTGCGCGCGGGAATCTGGCTGGCCCAGAAGATCAGAGGAATCCAAGTTTTATGCGCAGTTTACGTTATTGTTTTTCAGTTTCTAAAGGACTTTTTTACGTGCTTTGGGTTGATGTAAGGAAGAGAATGACGCTACAAACTGGATTTTTTATTAATATATTAGCTTCGGAATAATGCATGCTAGAAAAAAATGTACTACCAACTCCTAGATAAATTATTCACAAATCAATAATACACACAGTTTGTCACATCAGTGCGTTCATATATATACTTATTAAACTTTTAAGATTTATTTTAACGTCGACGCTTCAACGTAGCCAGCCTCGCTCACACCTTTTATTTTCCAATCTCAGATCACGATCGCACGTAAGACCAAAGCGCCTTATCAAATGCTTTTATATACCAACAACCCACGCACGCTCGGAAAAATCATTTTATCAGATTAGATTACAAGAGAGAATCTCAATTCAATCAAGTTAATGCGCCCAGTCGGCGGACCATCTCCGAAACGAAAAAAAAAACCTTCCCCTTAAACACGCGCTTCCGACACAGCAGAGAGCCCATTAATAATATCCTCGCTGAACCCTTCCGACAGGTGCGCACGAGCCGGCTATTTCGGAAAGAAACTCGGCCCCGCGCAAATACGTCAGATAAGGAGAGCCGAGCGTTAAACGTATACGCACTCGGGAGAATATAAATAGCGAGAGTCGCGGAAACGCTGGTGAAACAATCGAGATAAGAGACAGCTTATACGACAGTTGTCCGCGATTCATTGCTGGGAAGCGGCTGGCGTTTTAGCCGATGGGTATATTTTAGCGGCTGGTTGTTTTGCACTCGGCAGTTGACGCGCGGCTGAGACACTCGAATTTGCGATGATTTGGTATGTACTTGTGTTAAATGCCGATAAAAGCGATTGGTGGCCCGGCAAATCTGACTAATGACCGAGATGATGGCGGTGACACGTTTTCATGAGTTTCCGGTTGTTAGGAGTATTGACAGTTCGCGATGACGCTCGGACTAAGTGGCGTGTTGTTCTATAGACTTTGGAAGTATTATTCTTATTTATTTATTATATGGTTATATTAAATTTAAACATGACGCGGCGGTTCTAAATTTGATTTTCCTAGCTATTAAGTTTTTACATTTCCTTTACACTTTTCTCTTAAAGTATAATAATAATTTTATTGTCACTATAATTTTATCAATAATTCACCATCGCCCTAAATATTTGATATTATTTTAAATATCTTAGAATCTCGAGAATTATACCCAAAGCTTACTTACATCTTAACAATACCTTACCGCAACAACCATAATACATAAAAAAAAAGAATTAAATCAAAGCAACGGAGTATGAGGCTGCAGGTGTCTAGGGATCAATGTTGCTCGCGAACGTCGGCTCCGGAGCAATTCCGAGCAAACCAGATCTAATAAATGCCGGAGGCTCGCGCTTAAGCTAGCTGTATTGGAAAATAAAATGTTATAAAATAAAAGAGTGTAGAAAATCGATTTTTATGTTCAACACTCTCCCAAGATTTCAGACTAAAACATCGTTCACAGAGTTTAAGGTATATTGATTTAAAATTCTCTCATTTTTAGGTTTATACATTATAATATCTAGGTAAAGCCATTGAAATTTATGCAATAAAACAGAGACTTGTAATAAAATCAATTTGAAATTTTGCAAGAGTACTTATAATATACAACTTTGCTCAAAATTTCTTACGATTCTTTTTTTTATTTAATTTTATGAGTAATAAACTATATATGTTACGACTCAACTACCTTAGAGTACCTTACAGCACATATTTCATCGAAACTGTTAATAAATGTAAATATGATGCTGAGAAATTATACTAAATGGATATTAAAATAACATAATTTGACTTAAATTTTTTTGTAAAAATAAATGTTTTTCGTTTTTGATACATAAAACTAGTTAAATCCAGCGCGCTACGCTCACCCTATACCTGCGTTTATAATCATAAAAGTATATAACCGAAGAGAACTTGTTCGTTTTATTATAATCTAAAAAATCTATATACAAAACAAAAACTTTTACACTGTCTTATATATAGTCTGAACTTCGTTAATCCGCACCGCGCCATAGTCTGATCCTTCGCGCTTGGATTGCACTCTCGGCTCGAGCTCTCCCAAAAGAGCAGCTAGCTATATAGGTATACAGTCTTCGACACGCCGCTTGCCTATAAAAACGCTAGCCGGGGAAAGTGAAGATATTACCGCGAGCGCGGTTCTTTTACGAGGCGTCGCAGCAGCGTGCCGAGAGTCACTGGATGTAGGTATATATCCTTTTTTTTCCCTTGAGGCTTTTTTTCTTTTTCGTCGAAAGCGCTGGTTTATTAATTCCGTGGAAATTTTTTGGGATGATGAGTTGCAGCACAAAGGTATGGCGTAGTCTGAGATTTTTAGAAGAGGCATCCAGCTTGTATTTAGATTGTGTAATCGTTTCTTCTTCGTTGGCTGTATCTGTGAAATCGTTCTAATGATTCCTACAGAAGATAGATGTTTTGAAAATGTTCTCTGAGTAATGTTTTATAAATTTTAGAAGTGAAAGGATTTTTCATTAGGTAAATTTCGCTTTGCTCCACATAAATTCTGCACACATAAATATCAAACTATACTTGGAAATTCAGACTTTCCAAACGGCTATAAAGTTTACCGCAGAGGATTCGGAATGCACTGAGTTCATTAGAAAACGCGCCTTTCAAGGATGCTTCACCTCCAAACGTATTCCCCTTTCACAAGGGTTAGAGGTCAATGACACCTCGGAGTGGTAGACGCAAGTGCGAGCACTAACCCTACGACGGTCTCATCCCTTAACTATCCCTAAAAGTCCCGTGATCTCAGCGTATATTTTATTACGCGAAACGAGACGTCGAAAAAAAGGCACGTGCGCAGAAAGCTTGCCGGGAAATGGGGTTGCTTGATTTTTCTGCAGCATCGAGCGAGGAAACTAATGCAGCAAAGTGCGGGGTGTGTGCTTTAAGGTGTGTCCGCGCGCGCACACACATGTATAGGCGAATGGATGGCTGTAGGTCGATGGGTCAGGTGGCGGAGTGTCCAGTAGGCGAGTTTTTTCCAAGATGAAAGTGGATTCGGAGCCGATGCTATCGTCGAGAGATAAGCAATGTGGGATAGGCCGCAGAGCGTAATGGTGGAATTAACGATTTTGTTTGCCGTCTGTGGCTATCGGTAATTCGCTCTGAAAGAAAATGAATTGTCTGAGGAGGAAATGGCATTGAGGGAATGGAAATAATTTATTAAAATGGATGCGAAGTAAATACGTTATCGATAAATCAATAATAATAGAGGAGGTGACGTGAAAATGTTTGTTTTCGTGTATGTATACTGAGAAGAATTTCCGAGGGAAATATATTAGGTTTTAAGGAAAAAATGATTATAATGATATCTAAAGTGAATACAGCAGTTGCATATTATTAACAATTACTATATAATACATAATATAAGGCTCGATGGGTTTCGTAAAATTTTGGAGGTCCATTTCTCCACCTAAATTTTGTTTCTTAATTAACCTAACCAAAACTTTTTTTATTTTGACCTGTTGAGTCCAACTTGTTGGGTAGACAGTCAAGAGATGATAAAGATTTTGTTTTTAATCTAGTCCTTAACAAACCATGATTCTTTTAAAATGCATCACTGAGACTGAACTGTCAAGAATTTTCGGTGTATAACATTTTATATTTTTTAACCGAGCATTGAAATTAGTGAAACATACAATCTTATCGTTAACCTTACTTCCTAGTCTTCGTTTTGAAATTCAATTTTCTTTGTGGTATTCTGAATTTTTTAGTTAGAAGAACTGTAGTAGAAGCATGCTTATCGTCGCATAGTAGTGTTTTGGCCATACTCAAGGAGAAGGACATTTTTGCAATCGTTGTTAAGTAGTCGCTATTAAAAGTTATGCAGCTTATGTTTAACATTCAGTGATAATTTCCATTGCTGTTTTTAAAGGAAGGAATGACCAAGTCAATAAGCTAGTCCCTGGTTTTGAACTTTTATCTCAACGAAAAATTAAGAGTCGGAAAGAATTCGGAAATAATTTATTTTATGTTGTGGTACACTATTTTTAAGTAATTCTAATTATTTCAACCACGTTTTATTACATAAGAATTATCTTTTATTCGTTACTATTCTTAAAGTCAGATCACGCCTGCTTATTTAAATTTTATTTTAATATTATGTTTAAGACATTAAAAATATACTTCAAGACAATTTTTTACGTGGAATATAATAAAAAAGTATTGTGCAAAATTGACTGCATTTTAAAATTGTATGACGAAAACAACGATTAAAGAGTACGTTGAATGCATTAACTTTGACATTATCTTATCAACATGCTTAAATTTTCTAAGTGACTAAAAAGTGTATCAGACATTTTTACTTGTACGTAGATATTTACTTGACCATATACTTATTGTTTGAACAATACGAGACTTTTTATATTATTATTATTCATTCAATTCTATTATATAATCTCAATAGTAGTAATGCAAATTTAACTTAGATACTAACAATAAGTTAAAAATTCAATTCATTTGATAGTCTTTGTTAAAAAACAGATTACAAGGAGACAAGAATTGATAAGAACGTTTAAATAAGATAGATTCGAAGATATAAAGTAACTTTAACCATTTTGTAATGAAATTTATTATCGAAATAAAAATTATTTCATTTGCAATTTAAAATTATAATATAAACACTTATTTCCGTGTTTTTAAATTATGCACATTATTTAGTAAATGCAATAAGCCTGAAAATCCACGTAATAAAACAGCAGCAGTCCATAAATAATCGCTTTATTCGAATAACTGTACTGCAAATATTCATCTCCTCAGGTAGCTAAAAATCCTTGCATCTCGAATTTTCCGCAGAGCCAGAATTCCAAATAAAATAGCACGCATTCTAAAATAATCGACATGCCGACAAACTGCATCTCGATTTTTCTTTATACAGCTTTTTAAAATTTTCCAATAATGCATCCAAAAATCCGCTGAACTAACTTGATCAGTTATCATTTTCTCCGCTGGTCGTTCCAGCTGATCTCGCACGCGTATCCCACTATCCTAATTATAACGTCACCATAAATATTGCTCACACAGTCAGAAGATAGATTCAGGAGACTGAAAATCGCGCTTTAACAATTCAGAAAACGAGGAAGGAAAAGATCGTTGTATAAATGTACGTTGACCCTAATGCCATTATTCCTCATCGATCGCGCGCGCATGCGCGCTGCCCAACATAACCATGAATCGAAAAGTCGCGTGCGTGTACGCGTGCTTATGGTGGATTTCGAGGAAGCCGACCTTGGGCTCTTTTCGAAATTTAGGCCAGGCGAGCGCGAGCTTTTACCGAGCTGCTCTCGGGGTACGCGGCGGGCCGGCTCGATAAAGCCGAAACGGCTTTTTGATTGTTGTTTTTGGGCTTTTAATTGCTCAACGCGTGCGCGTTTGCATAATAATGACCGGTTGTTGAAGGAGCGCTGAAGGGAAAAGAATTGAAATCTTTAGCTAGTGATGGATGGTAGAACAATAGTGGCTATACGTTCTGATGGAACCTCATGACTGGCGAGATATTAATTGTGTAAGGTTACATGGACGTTACTAAAAAATGCCTGGTTATATCTGAAAGAATGCTTATTCGATCGAATACTGAACAGCGTGGAAAGACGTTCGATGAAATGACAAGGATGTAACCTTGAAGGGTACAAAATACGTACATTTTGATTTCTCTTTGAGCGAGAGTTAAAGCCAGTAAGAGCAAATCGAAATTTCTCTCCTTGATATGAATTCGTAAAAAAAGCAGCTCCTAAACAGCCGAGCAATAAAACTTCCCAGTACACAGGCAGCCGTATACAAAGACATCAGTAACCTGCCTCGTTTCACTCTTTCTCTCCCAGATGCATTCGCGATTTGTCCATTGTCCTCGCGCGGGGGCCAGCCTTTCACGCGAGCCGCTTCTCATTTACATAAATTTGCAGCGGCTGCTTTATCGACTCCGCCTCTATCCCCTCTATATAGCTCTGGCCTCTTCCTCCTCGGCGATTCAGTGATAATATCGGCTGCCTGTACACAGGAGCTCGCTTTCAATTAAGGCGAGGAATCGATCTTCGCGTTTGAAATGGAAAGGGCCGAGTCGAGGAATTCGAGTCGCGGCTACTTAGTCGAAAATTTGTATAACATCGCGGCGCGCGAACGGGTAAAAGTAACACGGCCTTCGAGTTACACGCGCGTTTTGTAAAAGTAAAAGTTTAACGCGCTCGAAAGTTCGTTACAAAACAAACGGGCGCTCTTTTAGTCGGCAACTTTTCTTTTCACGTTCGAGCAAACACGAGCGTTTTTAAAGTTGCGCTCGAATTAAGTTTATCGACGCGGCCACGATGGAGCCATTTGTCTTTTGTTAAAGTGGACTTTCATTATGTTTTTATTGTTTGGGGCCGACATCAAATATCGATTACTCGTGCGCGCAAATGAATTGTTATTAAAGTTGATGGCTTAGGGCTTGGATTAATTATGAAGGAGTTAATTTTTTTTAATTAGTCCTGCACGCAAATTGACTTGCTAGCTGGGAAAACATGACGCGTTTTTATTTATATTAGACTGGAATTACGTGTTTTTGCGAAAATAAAAGCAAAACGACGGGGTCGATCAACTCGAAAAGAGATCACGATAGAGACTGATAGATATATATGCGGCTGATTGTAAAATGTAAACAAGACGGGAAAACAAACAAGGAATGACCGTGGAACATAGTTTTCAATTAAAATAGGTCGCGCTCGCAAGATTTATCACCGCTTATTTATAACTTATTTGTTTAACTTTCGTCATCGCATCGCACTATTATTC
>JAPYZA010004013.1:0-16514 GCA_030522685.1 Eupelmus azureus | reverse complement strand
TTTATTTATCTTAAATACCATTTGAAGGCGTAAAAATGCGTAGTTTCTAATGCTGTTTAGCTGTAAAGTCGGTTTGGCCTAGTTTCCCTTAATTAGCTCCGAGAAGGGCGCGAATGGAAGAGCGATGTCTCCTGCAAAACAAGCTACGCAACGCAGCTATCCTCACCTTATTTGCCCGAAATTTGTTACAACTGTGCTAAGAGGTAACAACAAGCTTAAATTGTCATAACGGTACTCGTATTAGCTTAAAGCGGATTCATAGATTATTAAGTTCGCGTTTACTTTGATAGAGGATCGATTAACTTTGATTTCTAAAAACACGTCCGTAATAACGTGAGATAGAATCAAATGAAACAATCATAAATTTAAATGAAAACAAAAGCGTTAGTCCCATTTTACTAAAAGTCACAAAAACAAAATTTCTTTATTCAATATAATTTTGAAAACAGATTAAAAAAAAAACAAAACAATCGCCCGCTTCCCTTCCACCACGCATAAATGTTTCTCATTTCCAAAGGCTACATATATGCAATACCCAATCAGTCCTTCCGCACTCTCGGTTTTATTTTTTCCGAATTGCAGGAGGGCTGGAAGGGATTGATTTTGCAGAAAAGCGCGTCCTTGCTTCGCGCCGAATATCTCGCGAGAAGCAGCAGCAGTAGCAGCAGCTCTTGGTAGTCTATATACCCCCGACCGCCTCGGCCACTCTCGCATCCGTGCGCACACGCCAAGGCCGTGTGTCTCTCTTTCTTCTCACGGAAATCGATTTCGAGCTCGCCCCGAGATTTTGCCCTCCTCTTCCCGAGCATTGTAACTGCGCGCCAGGAAGATGTACTGCCAAGCGCGACTGGTTTTTGCACTCGCACGCTGCAGCCGCTTTCAAATTGCTCGTAGGGGATGATGATGTTTGCCCGAGAGCAGAGGCAGGAGTTAAAGCGCTGTGTGTGCATTATTTGGAGTTTGATTGGAGTTCGCTTAGCGGTAAATGATTCTGATCGTGGCTGGGAATCGGAAAATGTATGGTCGGTGTACATTCGTTGTTTGGAATAGCAGAGTCAATATTTGAGTTTTGGAAGTAATGTTAAATTATAGTATAAAAGTTTTTACACTATATGTTATTGATACATCGAACTTTTCATAACAATGGCAATTTGTTTATTTTGCGGATGTCTTGATATGAAAACCACTTTAGAAGTTAATATTTCCTTTAATAGGCTCAGACTTTACATGTCTGAGTAAATTTTTATTTTCTAAGGAACGATTTATCTATCCTAAAGAAGCCACTGCTGTTTACTGCTTCAAAATGGCAATTTACTAGACTGAAATTGGATTTTCTGACCTCAAAATAGTACTCTTTCTACAAGTGTCTTTATTTATCAATTTTATGTTGCTACACGATTCAAAACTTGTTACCAAGGATCATAAAGACTTGAGTTAAATAGGTTATGCTTTGATGGCCAAAGTTTTTCTACGACTTTTATTCATCATATTAAAAAAGAGATTTACCAAGCTAAAGTTTTGGCATGCACCGAATTCCAAAAATTTGTAGCTTGTTAAAAGTTCGACATTCTATTTCATGTACCTAAGCTGTTTTGAGTTGGTTAAAAAATAATAGTTTCCGGTTTAAGTTTAACTCGAAAACAAGCCATTGAAGTCAAGTTCTTTTTATATTATAAATGCAAAAATTACATATGTTATGAAAGTGTAATTAGAATTTGATCAGGAAAATAAAAGTATTAACAAAGTATTTTAATAGTTACCTATTGTCAAAAACGTAAATATTTATAGTAATTTTTATTATTTTAGAACTTTTTAATTGATCATTATATTGTAATAAGACATTATACTTTATTTTTTCAATAATATATCCATGAAGATTTACAATAGAATCATGTACATTTTAAATTATTATATTTTTTAAATTAAAAGTATGTATAGATACCACTTTTATTGTAATTTAAGCTTTAAATATTTGTTTTTCTGTGTTATTTCTATTCAATTACTATTTCAATTTCTTGAAAAACATTTTTACAGGATAGTTTTCTTCTTTTGTAACATTACGAAAGAAATCATTTTACGAATTGTAATCTCGCAAAGTTGGAATAAAAATGGTGGTTTGAGTTTTGACTGCTTTGTTGTTTTAAACTGGAACAAGCGGACTTACATTTCAAAAGTTTACTTTATTTAAGATATAAGATAAAGTTAATAAATTTATTTAAAAAAAGCATAACATTTTTATAAAAACTAATTATAATAACTTATCTATTATTTCTAGAAAAATAAAAAAATTATTTTACAAGGGAAAACGGTTTATTTTTTGTAGATAGATTATTTTTCACCAATATATTTAACTAGTTTTTAATTACGTTACTTTAAATTATAAATTTGAGTATAAAACATTTTAATTGTGCAACATAATGATCATTAGGCTTAAATATACTTTATATTAATAGTAAATCATTTTTCAACGTTAGTTTAGATAACGGATGTTTAAGTAGTTACCGTTTGTTAAGATTTGTTTCAAAGTAGATGACACTGTTTTAGAGTTGTAAAAATACTACATGAAGCTTTAATAAATCTTGTTGATTTACAATAGTTTTCTGTGTTATTTTTGTAACTATACAAATGAATTCTTCGACCTTTTTTTAAAAAAAAATAAAATTTATTTATTTTCTTCGAATTATATAAAAATAAATTTTATAAATATTCTAAAATAAAATAAATCTTTTTTTAAATTATAGAAATTTAATATACTTCTTATTTGTAATCAACAATTATATTTAAATATCTTTTTGAAAGCAAAAAATTTTAGTATATTTGTTTTATCACTTTTGACCATCCATATTGAGAAATCTTTTAAACTTTTGCAGAGTTTCGTGAAACTTTTTTGTCAGCGTCCAACTTTGAATGAGATTATTACTTGATTTTTGACTGGATATACTTCGTCTTCTTGAGTTCAAACTGACTTATTTTAGAAGGTTGGCGGTTAAACTAGTTCTATTTTGAACTATCTAGATAAGAAATTTCGGTATCATTTGAATTTTGATTTTGTAAAATTTTTTAATTTAAATGTCTGACCGCTATTAATCTATATTTATAAAATAAAAATTTTCTTTTATTTTCATTATCTTTTTTAAATAAACATACTCCTTTTTTAATAAAAAATTAATTTATTTGTAATTGTACATTTTTTTTACCGTAATTAAAAAGACTTTTTTACATAAATATAGTCGGGTATAACCTTTGAAGTATTTTGTTAATTTCGATATAAACAGCAGTTCTATAGAATTGTTCACCCAGTTTTTGGCTTTTGATAGACAGGCCGTTATCGATATTTGTGAGGCTTCCATAAAGTATTAAATTTCAAGAAAAATATAATCTCTAAAAAATTTTATTTTATTTATTATTTTAACGTTATAAAAACAGTATAAAGTTTTTTTATATATCAAATTATAAACAAATAAGCAGTTTATGAATTCATTTAAATATTTAATTTTGTCAAATATTCAGGTACTAAAATGTAATATGCAATCCTACATTTCAATCTGTTCAAGTATTTCGATATAGCATAACGTAAATAAATTGTCCATTGTGTTCACCTAGCGCTATGTATAGTATTAAATTTCCTGCAGTCATCCATAAATTTGTTATACAATGAACAAAACCTAATTATGTTAACAGTGTTGTAAATAACCAAAGACTAAAGTTTAAAAGACGACTTATTGTTACTAAACAAATAATATCAAAAAATTAGTATCAGTAAACGTAAGTATAAAACTAATTAGCTACTAATTCATATGAAAATTTTGTATTACTGTACGTTAAAACCGAACACCGCTTTTCTAAGCTATGATACAACTTTTCAACAAAGCCCCAACGAAATCATCAATTTCACACTTATAACTCACGAATTATGACGCATAAAAAAAAAATTTTTAAACATCACGGCCGACTCCACGCAAAGATACCTGCTACATGCGCCTCCACTGGCGAATAAGCGGGTCATCTCTGGCAGATTCATAAGCCGCCTGCCCGGAAAGCTGCGCGCGCGCGCGTCACGGGCCACCTAATACAAGTGCCGTGCGGTAATTTATATATACACCTCGCGCACTCAGGACAGAAAGTAGGAAAGAGAGAGAGGGCGAAAGAGACACGGCCGGCAAAATTCCGCTTGCAAAAGCGCAGGTAGAACGGACGAGGCGTCTCTCTCCCTCTTTCTCGTCATCAAGGCTGTGTAGCTCGGCGCGGAGAGTGAGAGAGCTTATTTATAAACGCAGCATTGCGGAGGGAAGCGAGCGCGGGAAAAAAGCACACGGAGCAGCGCGGTTTTCGCCGAGAGACTCGATTTTTTTTTCTTCGACAGCGCGCCGACTGAAAGAGAGTAGGTAGTTTCTTTTTTGCGACGAGTAGGCCGAGAGCGTAGGTGGCTCGCGCACGATTTTGTTGAGGTGGCTGAGCTTTTATGATTATTATAAGAACAGGTGTAAAAACCTTTGGAGGATCGATATTTTTTACGAGAAACATAACTTCCGCGATCTAGTTCGAGGGAGAGAGAAGCTCCAGAATGTAAAAAATGATTTTATTATGAGGATATCTGAAAGGTTAATTGAAAAATAATAATTTTTAGTATAATTATTAATTAATAATAATTAGTTACGACTGCTAACGCATTAAAACTTGGTAACACTTAAATCCATCAAATCGACGTTTCCACTTTATTTTACTCATGAGCTATATCGGCGGCCTCCATGCGTTGTGTACGAAATCACGTAGGATAGTAATTTAGATATAAGCCAGGCTTCGAACACTGGAGTTCTGTTTATTATTAGCAGGACTTAGCCAAACTCGCGCGGGAATTATATCCTGAGGGGGAAGGGAGGCTTAATATATATACACACAGCGACGATGTGCTCAACTTACTGCGGCGGCCGCTTAAATTGTTTGTATATACGTCGCCTCGTTGATTGCCGCGCCGTAATCCTCGGGGATTGGCGTCGATGTATTTTCAAGTGCACTAATTAGTTCGAAGTATCTCTGATTAAAAGTACTTCTGCCGATTCGCTTCTCTTGGTGTTTGCGAGGTAAGCTCGTTTTAGTGGGATAGATTATTTCTTTTCCAAGTGTTGTATTGTACTATTTATCCTGTTTTTATCTACTATTTTGTAAGTATGATAATGAGATGACTGAGAGTATCTTGATATTTATTTTTCTTTATTTATTTGCACGAGTTAAGTAGATTAGTGAGAGCGAAAGTATGAACCGTAGATGCTGACAGGCTCAGTGAATTTCTTTTTAACTTATTATACTAATGCATCGCAGACCTTGTTAATTTGGCCTTTATCTAGTCTCTTCTCGAGAGCGTCCATTAGATAATTATTAACATACATTCATTTCTGCGAAGAGAGTAGGAAGTAATTTTAAAGTAATTTTAATTTTAAAATTTTAAAATAAAGAGAATTTACGCTCAAAGAAAGCGGAATCCTTTCAATGAATGAGCACCTATACTTTGATTTCAAAGAGAGTTTATTATTATTTTACTTTTTCAAACCAATTTCATTTACCCGGATTCAAGACATTTTCACTCTGTAAAAATAACAAAGCAAACTTTTTGATATCGGTCATCTTTCAACCCCGCGATTCGCATTTCAGTCGCTATAAAAATCACTGTCCGAACGTCCTCTTGGACGCGGCAAACAAAAGAGTCTCCCTTTTTGTCCTGTCGCTTGCAGAACCCTAGAGTTTCGCGCTGGTGTCGTTAAATAAAAGATATACAAACTCCCTGCGGATATTTGAATGTTCACCTCGAAAAAGTATTTTTTCGGAAAGACGCATACGCTAAGCTAAGAACTTCATTTATTAATTGTTACGGTACACGGGAATATTATTTCCAAGAAAAATTACCATACTAACACGGTAACTGTGAGAAAACGTCGCGTCTATCTGAAAAATTATGCTGCAGTACGGTAAAAATATTAGCGATTTCAAACAAATATTCTAGGGGAATGATGTACAATTTTTACCGTGTTGCACTATAATTTTTCGGGTAGATGTGACGTTGTCTAGCGGTTATCGTGCAAGCACGATAATTTTTCTGACAAAATTCTTTCCTTGTACGTGTAAATAATATTTTTATCTCAATGTGCTTTATTTAGAAAAAGAAGATATTGCTGAAAATTGAAACGCAATAAACGTTCCTCACTGGAATATATGAACAATACAAATTTATCCTATTACGTCAATTTCACAGATATGTCTAAAAAAAATCTAAATTTATCCAGTATTATAGAAAAAGAAAAAAACGCTATAATCAACTAAAACTTTCATAAAATACATTTCCACTCTACCGAAAACATCACTTTACCAAAATAACGCGCAGCAAAACGAATTTCTCTCGGCACACAGATCAGTCAATTTCTCCCAAACGCCCAAGCTTTACTGCGCATTCCGCACGAACAACCGCATTACTCAAGACTGCATTTTGAAGAAACGTATCCTCTCATCGTCCCCCCTCTCCTTCCCTCACTATCCCTTAAAAAAAATCATTACTCAAGCCCTTAAAAAGCCACAGCTTCGAAATTCGTTTCGACCAAGCTCGTCCATCCCCCAACAGCAACGCTAAAAACATCTTCCCCTCGACCTTACCCTTCGTCCTCAGGCATCGACATTATAGAAAGAATTGCTCGGTGGAGAGAAAAAAAAGTGGCGCTGCCCCTTCAAAGGGCTTTTCCAGAGCAGCGCGCGATAAGAGCCAATGAAGAATGGAGAGAGCTTCGCTGCACTAGCATATATATATATACGCGAGGGGGAGGGATTTATTAGCATTTTAATTGCCGCTCGAGGCGAGCTGAGTGCTTTTTTTGCGCACGCGGTCGAAGCTCTGGTATGTATGCGCCGTATACGCGGGAGGTACTTGTTTCACTTGCGTTGGATGGCTGTGGGTATGCAGGTTTGATTTTTTAACCGCTGAGAAGATATGGAGGTTCTGTGTGAAAAGTAGGTGGTTTTCAAGAGTAGCCTAGAGATAACTGTTTAAATATTCAACTTTCCGTTCATTGCGAATTTTCTGAGAACATTTTTCCCTTTCGCATCTCGAAAATAGTCAAAATTTTGCAAATTAAAGTATTGATAATTTTCAAATTTTTTTGAAAATTTTTTTTGAAAAAATTCGAAAATTTTGAAAAAGTTCGAAAATTTTGAAGAAGTTTGCAAATTTTGAAAAAATTTAAAAACTGATAAAATTTGAAAGAATTTGATAAAATTCAATAATTTTAAAAAAATTTGAAAATTTTGGAAAAGTTTGAAAATTTTGAAAACATTTAAAAGTTTTGAAAATTTGAAAAACGTAAATTATTATTGAAATAATACACACTGTGAAGCCGGCGATTTTTCATCATTTTCTGTGCACAAAAAAGGGCCTCTGCATGCTTTTGTTAAAAAAAGCACAGTGTTTAACAAGGGAGAAAGTGACTTTTTCAGTCTCGGATGATGATTTGAGCACTCGTGTCCCTCTCGGGCGCCAAAGGCGCCCTCGACTCTCACTCGTGATCAAAAATCATCCTCGCTAGAAAAAGCCAACTTTCCTCCCTAGTTGAACAATATACTATTATATTATAATATAAATTTATGATAGAAGCTTGGAAAGTAATTATTAAAAAAGTAGAGTAAACTCGATTTAAAAAAAAGGAATTAAGCAGTTACTTCTGGGAAGCCGTGGAAACATATTTATTGTTTTTGTTTTATGGAAAAACTTTTAAGTTCATTTTATTCTTACCATGCAACGCTCTTATATTTTACTGCTGACTACAAAAATATAATTACATTTCAAAAAGTATGTAACACTCCTTACGTATTCCTGTGTAACAGAATATTGATTTACTAAATTCAACTGTATCAATCATGAATCACAGCTTATCTGCTCCCAATTAACAGTACCAGGATGCGCACGCGCCTATCGTGGCTCTCTATTTCTCAGCTTCTTGATCATTGAATATTTAATAGGCAATTAGTAGCACACTCGAATGTATCATCCGTAATCCGTACAGATCAAAATCACTTAATCCCCTAGTCGATTATTCGCGCTCGATTCAAAATGGCCTTTTTCCGCATCGACAGTATCTCGGCTATATCTCGCCTTCAAAATCCTACCTCGAAAATTGCTCGGACTACTTGTTTCATCCCTGATTCATGAGTTTTTCGAGATAAACGTGATTGTGATCTTTTCTTTATCAACCATCCTTTTTCACGTGGTAAAGCTATATATCCTAGCTTCGCTTTCTTTACGATAACTGATTGGCCAAGCGAAACTCTGGGTAATTGATGCGAGTCTTAAGTTTCCCTCGATCTTCTTCAAAAGTAAATAAGACAGATTGCAGTTCAGCTGTGTTCATTTACGGGCTTGATATAGATGAACGTCTTCTTGAATTGTGAACAATTTCAACTAAAATGTTGAGTGAAAAGTTGTATTTTTCAACTGCATTTATATAGGTAGTTGTTTCTTTACTTTTATTTAAATAAATTTAAAAATAACTGTAATATGCTAGTGTAGAAATTTATAGTTTAGATATCTATTTATGCATTTCGTGTTTACAGAGTTATGCAATGTTGCAGATACTTATCAATGCGATGAAACTTTAGTATACGAGAAAAAACTTAAAAAAAACTGCTCCGTAGCTTTCTTTGCAATAAATTCACTGTAGCTTGTATAAACTAAATTGGATGGTGTTTATTTTCCTTTCTTGAGCCTTTAAATTTCATCAAAAACATCTGCATTATTTTTGACTGAGTTTAGTAACCGTGCAATTAAAGTTACTTAAACTTTGAACTGACGTAGAGGCAAAAGATAGACCCTGACGTGGATGCTGCAAACTTTATCTTAATTAGCAAGTTTCATACTAATGGAAATTTTAGTAAACAATAAATCATTGTGTTTCAAGATTTATCGCACTTTACTCATCATAAATTAACAGGACTCTATATAGGTGGTAAAGTATTGAAATTTCTACAAACAACTCTTTTCAATTTAAATTTAATATAAACTGTTTTCGCTTCGAACAGTTTACCTATTTTAACGTCACCAAAATATGTCCCAATTTATTTTCCTTTTCATTACGCGCCTATTTCCGCTCAAAAAAAAATCAATCACCCCAACCCCCACCCCGAAAAATCCTAAACGCTTGGCCGAAAAAAAAACCGTCCACGCGGAGTGATTTATCATGCTGCATCTGCAAAAAACAAATAAAAAAGATGACGAAAACTCGCCCCCCCACCCCCGCTCCCTCCGCCGAAAAAACGGCACTATTATTCGGCATCAAGGTTGCTCGAGCTCGGCTCTCTGCTTTATGATGGCCCTCGTCCTAAAAAGCGTATTATACACGCCAGGCGCACGCAATCGCGTGCGAGAGGGAGAAGCTGGGGCGCGTAATCGCACCCACACGGGCCTTCGAGTGATACCATAGTGCGCGGCGCGTGAAAGTTTTGCCGCCTCGTGATAGCAGATAGATTCTGCACGCGCGCGTTACGTCAGGCGATATCGCGATATATCTTGCAATTAGCGGGCTGCTTTTTATTGGGGCTATAAATTGGGTCGCCAAGTTTCGGGCTTGATGCGCTGTTAAGGATTTTTAATGGGGGAGTTACGGCGCTGGATTGTGGTTGTTTGTTTCGGCGATGTTGCGGCTAGGGTTGGTTGGGTTAATAAGTTTGATTGGGGGTCGTTTTGGTTTTGGGCGATTTCTGCGATGTACGGACTTTATGGTGTTTTTTGTTTGATTCAGTATATGAGCTTTAGAAGTGATTATATGATTTGGATTAATTGGGTTGTTTGTGTTTTTTTTACTGCATAAATTTTTCTTTGTTATCAGATTCAAGTTTCTTCGTAAATGCAAACATTTTTGATTTTTTTTGTGGTGTATAAATTTAAGTGTTGTTCCAACATCCTCGAATGTGTTGTAATGGAAAAAGCTCAACATTTTTCGTACTTTAAGCTTGTATAAATGTTTCATCGTTTTAAACAACGCTCTTGTGGCTTTGTAATTTTTAAGCTGTCAGTGGAGGGCGCGAAAGTGCAAGAGTGGTGGCCTCGTCGCTTTTATGTACTTTAAGTTTTGTTTGCAAAGCATACAATTTAAATGCACTTGCTTTTAAATTGCCGTTGTTACACCTCGAAATTTCAGACTTTTTTCAGCCGATGTTCCGTCTTGTATAATTTACCTCGAGCTCCCACTTATTCATTTATTTATTTATTCATTTTTTCAATCGAATATCAATAAATTTATAAAATCGCAAATAATTTTTCTATACGATAACCTTAAACACTTTCATCTTTATTCATTTCCCAATCCATATCACCCTAACGATTCTCCCACGCAGGAATAAACAGCAACAATCTCCTGCATTAGAGATAGACTATATGAGAGCATTATCAAGTTTCGCTCGAGTCATCTAAGCTTCGAGTTTCAAGCCTTGCGAACCTGAAATTGCCCTGTCATCCATTTCAGGAAATAGGGGGCGGCGCGACTTTATCTATAGCTACTATCGCGAATCGAACTGCGAGCTATAGCCGAAGGAAGATGGAGAGCTATATAGCTTTTCGATTTCCTCTGTCCCCCGATCGTCTTGCATCTCCACGGGACGATTTAAAGCGCCCGGGCACTTTCAGGGCTCGCACGTCACAGCCTTGACCGAAGCTCGCGGGAGCCGATATGCACGCGCGCACCTCTCCGAACGTCTCCTCTTTTCCGCACTTATCGGCAGGAAAGACGGCGTTTCGTGAAAGTTGATAGCTCCGGTTCCCGTTCGATCGTAAAGAATATGATGGATTTAATGCAGAGCCATTCGGTTGGGAAGTACGCTTTTTTCGATTTATTTCGACGTGAATGCGATAGAGGAGATTATTTTGAGTTTGTATCGCCGTTTGGACGACATACGTTCGTGGTAAGATGGCTTACTTTGCCGTCAAGTAGGTCTCGAAGTAAAATATTCAATTTCACACCGCAACGTTTTGATCTTTTTTTTTTCATCTAAACGATGTTTTTTATTCCTACAAACCACTCAATAAAGATGGGATCGAAGCGAACCGTTTCATTTCCATAATGTTTTCCCAAGAAGAACGGCTATATATATGAATGTTGTTTGTGCGCCCAAACAAGGGACATAATTCAGAAGGAATCGTTCGAGCAAACTCTAGATAAGTCGGCTGAATTTTTTCATCTCCCACAGATTATCGGCCTTACATTCAACAAGCCCGTTAGCCCGGCAATAAATTATCATTAAAACAAACGGCGAAAACAAGCGCCTGAAAAAGCCGCTCTCTACCAACACTATAGCCACCTACGCTCTTATCATTATTTCGAACAAACATCAACACCCACAAGCACAACTAAACAGAAAAAAATCCTCTCATTTCAGCAAGAGCACGACGCTAAGCAGCAGATAGCTGCGAGCCCGGAGGACACCGAGGACATGCCGGTTGGACAGCAGGCGCCCCAGGTGCCCCGTCGCCGGGGTGGCATCTCCGCCGAGCCCGTCACCGAGGAGGACGCCACCAGTTACGTGAAGAAGGTCGTGCCCAAGGACTATAAAACGATGGCCGCGCTGAGCAAGGCAATAGCCAAAAACGTACTTTTTGCTCATCTCGACGAGAACGAGAGGTCCGACATCTTCGACGCCATGTTCCCCGTCACCTTCCTGTCCGGAGAGGCCATCATTCGCCAAGGTATGCCAGATTTTCCAAGAGTTTGGGATGCTTTTGATTTTTTAAGGGTTAACCTGCATTTTACGCTTGTTATGGGAATAATTGTTAAGAAGGATTAAGCGAAAATTAAATTTTTGTTCTGCTATTATTGAAAGTACTGCTCAACGTATGGGAGTGTTTTTGATGTTTTACGTAAAAGTAATATGCATGAGATACTTTTTAGAAGATGCTCAGTCCGCACTTGCCAAAGTTCAGCTGCATATCTATATCTCTTATTCTAATGA
This sequence comes from Eupelmus azureus, assembly GCA_030522685.1. Classification (NCBI taxonomy): domain Eukaryota; kingdom Metazoa; phylum Arthropoda; class Insecta; order Hymenoptera; family Eupelmidae; genus Eupelmus; species Eupelmus azureus. Next base: position 4,538 of record JAPYZA010004013.1, on the reverse strand, counting down.
GTTATTCATGGGATAAAAAATTCAAATTTATCAGTCAAAATGTAAATTAATCCATCTGTATTCGATATTGTTTTTTAATATTAATAAGCTAACGCAATCGCTAAATTGATACCCCTTTTGCATTTTCATATATTAATAATATATTGGTTCGATTATTATTTAATGTACGGACCGAACGCACAGAATTGAATTAGTGTTTGTGACAGGGTATAATGAACCCAATTACCTGCTTTGAACGAAATGAATTATCTAGTTGATTAATGCTAGAGGCAACATTTTCAGAAATATGGAATAAATTCGTTTACATGGTTCGTGTTTAAAATTAAAATAATGTCCCAAATTTCTATTGTAATGCTTTCAATGCATTCAATCAAAGCTTCATTTTTATGTTTTTTTTTTTTTATATAATTCGTTTAAAAAAGATTAAAATATACACTTTTAAACTAATTTCATGTTATCTTATATAAAATAATCAAAATCAAAATTATTTTTAATTACAAAATGTTACCGAATAAAAATTTAAAGTAGCTGTAATTAACTGTCTGCGTGCATTCTTAAAGTATTTTATGTGATGTCTCGAGAGTGTTAAAGGTTAATTGATCAGTAATGTCAATTGGTTGCCCAATGCAGCAACTGTAGCTCTTACATTATTGTACTATTAGTTGTAAAAAAATAGTTTTATTTTTATTGTCAACAAAAACCTGCAAACATTTAACTATTATACTTAATATAATTAAATAAATAAAAAAAGAATATTTTAATATATTTAAACAATACAATTTATTTAAGATAAATTGACAATGTTAAAACAAATAATCAATTTTGTTAAACATATTTCAGCCGGAAGTTAATAAAGCAGATTAAATTAAGACCTTATAAACCATCAAACGCACCCCCAACAACCATAAATATTATGAAGCAAGCCACGGCATTATTCATTTCTTAAAAAGCCCACAACAACGTCAAGCATTACTCTTGATTAATAGCAAATCAGAAAACGCAGCCTCCCATTTTTTCTCCTCTAAAGGCCTCCGGAGGGCTCAGCCGAACGAGAACGCGGACGCAAGGCAAAAACTTATTAGCCGTCGTCCCTTGAAATTGCACTGGTTTCTATACACTCGAGGCAAAAAAAATTATTACATACTAGCTCGCAGGCGCGTGGACTTGCTTTTTTCTCCCCCTCATATATAGTGAGCTGCTCTCGTGATAAAGTGCTTTTGGAATAGTCTGCTACGCGAGATTTTCTTTTTGATTTATGGATTCGTCGAAGAAAATCGTGCCGGCTGCAGCCGGATAAAATCGGTCGGAACTTTATGGGGAATTATGATAATTGCCCTTGATGGATAAGAAAAGTTGTTTAGGATTGCGCGCGTTAGTTTCGTGAAAGAAGCGGAACTTGCGAAAGTTCTACTGATCGACGAGTGAATTGAGCGATTCGAGTTTTCCTCGGGATACGAAAAAAGGTTGCTTTAATGAATTCGGAAACTTAGGAATAAGTGGGTAAGCTCTCGGGGGATCTGAGGGCAGTACGTCAGCCGACTGATCAAGGCAATAAGAAACTCGTGTTATGCGCTTTACTTTCTTGTTACTTTCTTTGCAGAGTCGCTTAAATCCTGCGGGATTTGCTTTTGATTTATTAGATTTACAAAAGAGCCGGGGCACTTGAAATTTTTTCAGTGCGCGAAGACGGCATTATGATAAAAATTAATGCGAAAGCCTTATACAAGATTATGCTAATGTCGCCGAAAGCTTAGGAGAATAAGAAATCCAATACCAAGAATACATAAGAGTAAAAAAAAATAACCTCACAAAAACTTGAGATTCTATATACTTTAATTAATTTAAAATAAAGCACTCGCCGAAACTTTATTCCACCTCGTCCACAGCAAAGTCAGGAGAAAAGTATAAAAAGTAAAGGAGATCGATTCCGACAATAAAAGGATAAAAAAAACTCCTATATATTTCAACGTCGCAAAGTCCTTTCAAGTTTAGATGGAACGTGAATCCTTCGCGAAACATATATCAAAACAGCGAAGGGAAAAAAGAGCGGTGTGGTAACTCCGCGCTTTTCCTTCTCTCTCTCTCTCTCTCTCTCTCTCTCTCTCTCTCTCTCTCTCTCTCTCTCTCTCTCTCTCTCTCTCTCTCTCTCTCTCTCTCTGTCCCTCTCTTTCGTTTCCTCGATACATACACAACGAGCACTATAAAACTTAACGAAAGGGGGCCAGCACACCGACAATCTCAACTTTTCTTCGCCGTTCACGGGAAAACGGTCTTTTTGTTGGGGGAAAAGGATTTTCATTCGTAATATAAATCCTCCGGAGGTGAATAAAACATCGTGCGCGCTCGAAGGAGGATGATTTCGGCCGATGCGATGAAAAATAATCTCTTTCAGCGGTGCTACAATGAGCCTATTCTTTTCTATAGGGTAAAGCTGTAGTATCCTGTTGTTTCGTTTGTTATGCGGTAAACGGAATCGCTCGTTTTGGTGATGTAAAACTTTTATTCGAGAAGGAGATAGAGAGAGAGAGAGAGAGAGAGAGAGAGAGAGAGAGAGAGAGGATGAATTGCTTACGAGCGGAATTTTTCGCTTATCTTTTTTTCGTCAAGTGTTTTGTTCATTTTATAGGCTGAGAATCTTTACAATTTAGACGCTATTTTTATACCGTTAATATTTAAAGGAGAGATTTATATTCAGTTGTGATACTTCCTGATTTTGTCGTGAGATTGATTTTGGTAAAATAATTTAAAAAATAATATACCCGGGCACGTCTTTCGATGAACACGAACTCATGAAAGAATTAAACCACTAATAAATAAGAATCCCTTGAATTGAAAGACTAATTTTAATAAAAGAAAAAAATTTTTACAAAGTTTAAAAGAAAAATCTCATCTATTATCCAGGTGAAGAAGGAGACAACTTCTATGTGATCGACCAGGGCGAGGTGGAGATCTTCGTTAACGGCGAGCTAGTGACGACGATCGGCGAGGGTGGCAGCTTCGGCGAATTGGCTCTGATCTACGGGACGCCGCGCGCAGCGACGGTCAGGGCCAAAACCGACGTCAAGCTCTGGGGCATCGACCGCGACTCCTACAGGCGCATCCTCATGGGCTCGACCATCAGGAAGCGCAAGATGTATGAGGAGTTCCTCTCAAGGGTCTCTATTCTCGGTGAGTTTTCCAGGATCGTTTGTAAATCTTTAAGTACCGTTGCTGTCTCGTCTTTTTTCATTAAAATGTTTAGATAACCGTTACAATTTTTTTTTGCTTTGCGTGCGCACAGGACTTTTTACACACTAATAGTTATTAATTATTACATAATTCTCATAAAATAGTAACTCTAAAATTTTTAGAAATGGAAAATGACAAATTTTTTTTTAAAGTTTAAAATTTAATAAAGATTCCTCGTAAAGGCAATTTATCTCTTCTAAAATTTATTCAACAACTTCGGAACTGAGAGGCAAGAAAACTTTAATGATCTAGATACTTTCCTCTTCTGCACTTATTATTCATTTACTTACATATAGGTACGTAGTTGCTTCATTTCGTATTCTACTGTATATTGGGCAATTTTTAACTATTGTATGATAAAGAAAAATTTTGCCAGATTAGTAATAATAACCGTATAGCTCAAATAGTAATTCAAAAACTATTACCAAAAAATTAAACAGTAAAAAAAACAATTAAAAATAAACTTCTACTGCAACAAATTTTTAACACTTTTCCCTATAAAAATAACCAAAAGATCTGTGGATAAATTTTTTAATAAAATCTTGCCATTATTCTTTTGCAGAATCTCTGGAGAAGTGGGAACGGTTAACGGTGGCCGATGCCCTGGAGCCTGTGGCGTTCGAGGACGGGGAAACGATAGTGCGCCAGGGTGAGCCAGGCGAAGACTTTTACATAATCGTTGAGGGTACGGCGGTCGTTCTGCAGCAGCGCACAGAGTCGGAGGAGCCCGCGGAGGTTGGCCGGCTTGGACCCTCGGATTACTTTGGTACGTTTAATTATATTCAATTCAACTTTATACGTTAAATTTTGGATTTTTTTTTTGTAAAGAGTTAGATTAAAAGCTATATTCAAAGCACCAAATGTATTTTCAATCGTAAAGCTGTGTAATATTTGCTTACAGAAATATTCGATTTTCACATAAAGTCTATTCAGAAAAGGTTATTTCTGGTGAATCATCTCGGTTTGTTAAATTTCTGATATTTCGAAAATATTGAATAAAAATACGATATTAATTTTTTATTTTAATTATTTTTACGTAATTTCTTGAATACTTTTATAAAAGAACTTACACAAGTTTTATTTTTCACAAACAAAATTGACAAATGTTATTAACATATTCTGATCGTTTGATTACTTTTTTATCATTTTTCTGATAAGATTTAAATATTCATAGACGGATTGAGATATATTGAAAAATGTATATTTTATTCCTACTTTACCTCAGGGAGTATGCATTGAAAAGTAATTTTACTTCAAACTTATCAGATTTCCAATATTGTTTCAATATTCCATGAGCCTTGATTTTTGTA
>JAPYZA010004012.1:0-14135 GCA_030522685.1 Eupelmus azureus | reverse complement strand
TCCTTTCAATGAAATGTATTTTTGAACGACGTATTTCGGATAGAAAGAAAAATATTTAGACCCTACACAGTTGAAAATTTTATGTTTTGTGTAGTAAGATCAAGAACTACACTCATAATGTGTACAAAAAGCAATACATATACTGCAGTGTATGTTAAAAATCATATACTGTGTATGTTATATTGAAAAACTGTACAAGTACGTAATTAAGTTTCGTCTTTAACACACGATGTGTATTAAAAACGGATCCGAATTTTGAACTGTATAACAAAGTTTATCGATCTTAGGTAATGTGAAAGTCATCGATAATATATACATTTTCCAAGGACGCTGTAATTTAAAATTTTTAGACTTTAAATATTTTAATTTTTAATTCGATATTTAATAAATTTTAATTATTTTATATCATTTATGACACGTTTTCATTTTTATATCTTATAGCAAAAATATAATCTATTTTAGTAGTGCATGCTTATCGTAAACCAGGACGCGATTCAGTTTCTGGTAAACTGCCAGCGGTCAAAAGAGTTGCCTTTTATGCAGTTTTCTCGCAAAAACTATTGGATGACCGTATTAGCCAAAGACGTCATTCGATGTCTATAGTTAACCAACTGCCTTTCAGCACCTACAAGGTCACTGAAATCAGTAACGATCTCTTTGAGGATATTTAATGTTTAAGAATATTTTTAATCATAGGTTTTTGTTAGTTACAACACAACACATTTTTTTAAATTTGCGAAATATATGCTTGGTGTATGACATAAATAAAAATACAACAATATTCCAAAATAAGATTTAAAATAATAAATATAGATAGAACTTTTAATATATTTTTCAGTATTTTAGCACAAATAAAAATTAAAATTTCTAATAAAAAAGTACTATGACCATTTAAACTTTTCAAAAGAATCTGAATATTAAAAATATTCAAACAGGTTCCCAAATCTTTTAAAAATTATCAAAATTATTCCACTAATGTTTCGAAATTTTAACAAATTTTACACTTACATAAATAATTACCCTTAAAATTAATTTTCATAAACATTTACTTATTTTAGGTCAACCAAATACCTCAGTGCTATAACAGGAAATGAAATTCCTAGTAATCAAAAAGACTCATTCTGGTCGTATGTTCTGAGGACTATAGATGTAGTACTGATAAGAAGTACTGAAACTATGGTTAAATGATCATGAATATTTAATTACAAATCATTAATATAGTTGAGGGAAAAAAGAAAAAATAAACACCTATTTTCTTGTCCAAGTTAGTTGTACAAAACAGTTGAAACAGTATGTAGTATTACTAACTATTGAGGAATATGACTAACAATTCAGAACTGTTGTGGTTTATTGTACTAAATTTATGTACAATTTTATACTGTTCTCCACTTAATTTGTATAAACAATTTTCACCTAATACATTGCCAGATACTTGGATGGATATATTGGTACATCAATTAATTCGTGATTTTGAATTCTATCAAGTAACAGTGTTTATTAACAATACAAAACCATCGAACCTTTGTGACCTGGATATTTTACTGCAGAAATTATTACTACAAATTCCTAGTGCAATAGTTAATTTACAAATGTCAGAAGTTAATCGATGTTTGACTACATCATTACTTCAGAATTCAACGCAATCTTCATTACACTTGGTAATTTATCATAAAATTAAAAACAATCAGAATTCTGATTTGGAAAATTTAAAAAACTTTGTGGACACTTTTATTCAAATCGCACCCATTCTTGAAAGACCAAAATGTTTAGTTATATTTTTTTCAAATACTAGTGGTACTTCACAAGAACTTTTCGAACAATTTCTTCGATATGGTTGGTCGAAAAAATTTTTAGATTTATCGATTTTAGAAGTCAATTTAAGACAAAATTATGGTAAAATTAATCATTTTATTTATACCTTTAATCCATTTTATGGCACATTTTCCAAGATACCGTTTAATGTTAGCATTCTCATTTTTGCAAATAAATTACAAAATGTAAATCAATATCCTATGTATTTAGGTCTGTATAATTTTCCTCCATACATTACGTTTAAAAAAAATGTAAGTAATCAAATAGTTATCGGAGGCAATCTTTATGTTTTTACAAGTGTTATTTTAAAAGCAATAAATTTTTCTCCAATTTTTGTTCAGTTTATTGAAAAGGAAGTATCAATTTTAGAAATATCACATTTAGTGAAACCAGTACTTCTTAATGGTACTATAAATATGATGTCATTTCCAGCATCAAAATCTATACGAGATGACAATATGTTTCTAGATATAAATATATCATTTTATGTTCTGAAATATATCGCTATTATGCCGATATTCATGCGTACAAAATTAAAAATTTCTGTAAATAATTTTATTTACATATCTCTATGCACTGCTATACTGTTAAGCTTTAATTATGTTCTAAATTCATTAAATAAGAAAGTTAATAAAAAAAAATTAAAAGTAGAAGTTACTTTACAAGTTTTATTTGCAATGCCAGTGGATGGAATTTCGCAAAAACTTGGGAATAGGCTCTTTTTTTCAGGCTACATTTTCGCATCAATAGTATTTTCAACAGCTATTTATTCACAAGTTATACAAGCGAAGTTTACAAAAGAAGAAGTACCATTCGATACATTAAAAGCAATTAATGAAAGTAATCTCACCCCATATGCAGAAAAGCATATTATAGAACGAATCATAAAAAGATCGTATAATCCATATGTTCAGAGTATAATGTCAAAGGCTATAAAAATCGACAAAATATCAAAATGCATTGATATATTGAAAGAAAAACAAAATTGTTATTGCATAACGAGTGAAATGAATGCTGAGTTCCTTCTTAGCGAGTATTGGAGGACATATAAGGAAAGAATAATGAAAATAGCAAGCCCTGTTTTTGCTCAGCAACGAACGACATACGTAGTTGAACGAGGATTCCCCTATACTGAAAGAATGAAGAGTGTAATTCGAAGAATTGAAGATTCCGGTATTCGAATTTACCATGAAAATATGAGAAAACATGAAACACTGGATACGAATGGAAATCCAAACGATGTAACCGAAAATGGCATTCCAATACATATATTTTTTATTTTGATTATTGCAGAAATAATATCAATTATAGTTTTTTTTAATTTTGGCTAATTAATTATTAATTTAGTTATTATATGAATATTCATGGTAAATAACAGATTTCCTATCAATCAACATTTTCAAATAGTTCGCTTATTAAATTGTTGTTTATTATTTGTTTATTTAATAAATAGAAACTATTTCACTTATTAATATTTGTCAGTTTACATTAGCTAATTTTTTTACCGTATAACTGTTCCATGGATTGTGCTAGCAAATTCTAAACATTCTATATCATTGTCGAAATAAAAAAATGAATATATTATAATACAAGTATTTCCTGGTACTAAATTAGTAAAGAAATCTAGTATTAATGTTTAAGAGCAAGTTGTAATGCCAAGCACAAGTGATGCCAGAGAATTTTCAAAAATCACCTAAAATCATTTATTTTTATTTGAATTTTATTACTATAAGTTACGTCATCGTGTACAAATAATCTTTACTTTTCTTTTGTATGACGGCTTTATATGCCTTGATAACAATAAAATAAATGAAAATAAAATGTTCTTTTATTACATCCATAGATATTTAAAAATAAATATCCTTTCTTAATTAATGATTCCCTAAAAAATGATTGTTGTTCCACTAATTTTCATTCTAATCTTCCTCTGCTACATGATAGTATTTATTATTGCACAGCATTTTGCCGTAAACTTGAGCTAAAATATATATAATCTTTGCTCAAAGTAGTTTAATCTGTTTTTTGTTGGGACAGATTTATTCAGTAGTAGGTAGCACAACGTAGTAGATGTTTAATCTGACAAAATCCTTTCGGGATTTCAACATTGACTTTCCAAGGGGGAAAAGTCATTGAAATTGAAGGCTTAAAGTGATGAAGCTTTATGGCACTGATCCTAATACCATGAGTCATTTTGCACCAATATACAGAAGCTTAAAGCTGCTGTGTACATAATTCCTTAATTTTAGACGCATACTAAAATCAATGCATTAATTTACGAGTCTGCATCGCAAAACTTTTTCTAATTATATTAATTTTATTAAATTTATTAAACAACCATTTTCTTATAAATTTTGTTTACAATATCAATGACTATATATTTTTCATATTTTCGTATCTAAAAACACCCATATAATTTTAACTGATCCCCTAACCTAAAATGTCAGACTACCCATGTAAAATTTGCGGCTGACTCAAACAGAATACCCAAGTACTACTAATCTAGCGAACCCAACGACTCAGACCAGACAGTCACAAAACTTTCCTTTATTTTTTCCATTATACCCACTAAGTCGTTGGAGCGCACCGATCACACTATCTCCTCAATTCGCATTCCCCTTCAGTCGACAACCAACCCAACCCAAAATCGATAGTGGTCCACCCAGGCGTGCATCGTCCAAGTTTCCTTGTCGATTCAGCTGTTGTTTACTTCACCCTATATAGTCTCTCGTCCCTTATTCATTCAGGATTACGTACCAACGTATGAAGCTTCGTTTTCGCGGTCACGCCGTTTTAATTCGAGTCGCGTGGCATGTGCATTCCAGGAAATGTCTTGGCAAGCGGCAATTTTACTTCAGAAGTCGAGTAAATCGCTGTCATTATATCCTGGAGCAAACGAAAAATTTTACTTCATTACAGCCGATTGTTCGCTCGGTAAAGCTTCGCGGTAAACAGCGGCTATTATTAACTCGCCGAGTGTGTGTTGAATGAAGCGGCTTGACCTCTGCTTTTATAGAGTGGGGACCTCTGCTCGATGTGCATTATTACGATTGAGTTAATTTTTCGGTGGGTTTACGGTATCGAGTCGAATCTATATTTAGGAAATGTATTTATTTAGAGAGTATGGGAGTATTATGTATGTCAGATCTATCGTCTGATACTTGTTTTATATATTAATAGTTTTCTAGATAAATAGATAATACTGTAAGTATTCGATGAATTGATTATGAATTTTAAAAAGCGGCCTTTCAACACCTGATTACTATGAATATTTATGTTTGTAAATATTTTATTCGTTTCGTTCATTAATTAATAATGGAATTGAGACAAGATTTTATCGCATTTCTCGCAGTACGTGCATTTGAAATTTATTGAGTTTTTAATATATTTGGCTTAGTATAATTTCTTTATTACTTCGCGCTATTTTCAGCACTTTATAATTTTATATTATTTATAGTTTCAAAAAAGTTATTGAAATTTAAGGAAAAACATTTACAACAAACTTATATTTTCTGTAGAGATACTATTTATAAATTAGACAACATCAGGCGTAAATATACAGTTATTAGAGTAATTAGAATATTATTTGAATTTATATAATAAGATACGTGTTTGCACGTCCAAAGTTTGTTCCGAAAATATTTTCAACTCAGTGAAACGCGCTTGAAACGATAGGACGTGAGATGTCGAGAAAAATTAGACCTCGGTCTGGTGAATTCAAGCTGATGCCCACTGTACCGTTCAAAACGTAGTTCGAAACACTTTTCATTTCAGAATTTTCATAAAATAATTCTTGAATAAATGTATTATCACGGTATAGTTTACACTTTTTTCTATTTCAATTTAATGAATATATTTTAATAGTTATTAAAGTAATAATATAAAATATTCATTTTTTTAAATTTATAATATTATAATCACTTAATATATCTTTTTAATAATTTATAACTTTATTTGTTAAAATTTGTAGATTTATTAATTTTCTTCCATAATATTTCTTATTAATTTCTACCACTCTAACAATTGCCATCAAGAAATCCATTCTAATACAAAGTTCAATACGGACCTTGATCGTTTTTCAAGATCAAGTCCATTACCACACCCAGTGATTTCCCTCTCACACACACGCATCAGTCCCACCTATCTCCCACACATAGCCAGCCGCTCGCGTCGGGGGTGCACTTTTGCGCTCAGCCGTGCATTGTTTACGCGCCCTTCTTTTTTTCCCAGAAACGCATTAATGCCCGCCCCAGCTATATATATTCCGACTCCCCTTGCCGGGACTCGCTCGCCCGGATCCTCCTCATCCCCCTGCCTCGCGTGGAAATCGAGAAACGCTCGCAAAGGGTCATTCGACTGCGCGACAGCAGACAATGGAGCGCGTATTTTCAATGGAGCGCGCGTGTCTCCCGATTACTCGTCAATTTTTTTATTCGTTTTAGCGACTGGCGAAACTGCCTGGATGCAGACAATCGCCGTAGGCCTGGGCCTTTGTTGGGTATAAAGGAATTTTAATTATTGTGGCCGCTGCTGCGCGTGTAGGCGGTTTTGATTGAAAGGTTACAAGAGGTGAGACGAGGTTTTGTTGGGTTCAAGATTGATGGATCCTCTAAAAAAAGTAGGCCTGTCTGAATATATAAGTCTGGAAACGACAGTTTTCTCCAAACGTTACATTTTTAACAATTAAGTTTATTGTAAATATACATTTTGAAAAGAATTTTATTTCTAGGTAATTGGAAAAAAACGATATACTGTAGGAAAAGTCTCTCTACAAGTTTATCATCATGCCATAATCTGTTGTACAGAGTGCTTTTTCTCCATATAAAGTAGGGCGACTTTCATGGCTGGAACTTTCATCCATGTTAGAGAGCATAATCCAAAAGTTATGAAGAGCTTTGCCGTAATATGATCTTATGTCTCAAGTTGTAACTCCAAATAAAACCCATAGTTGTATTGAAGGTGAAGTTTAAGAAAGTAAGTTATAAGTACTCCGCCACTGCCAGTTATTCTTACAAAAAGCATGGGCATAATACTTTTATTACATATTTCTTTTATTTTCACATTTATATCTCTTATATATTTCGAGTTTAAGCCCATAAAAGATTTAAATCTTCTACTTTAAAAGCATTAAAAAGAAACTCTTAAAACTTCTCAAAAGAACAATTTCAAAGCCATAATACCTGACCGCCTCACCATCCATATAAATCGGGTCAAATGAGAGCAACCCGCCATCCTCGACCAATAACCCTTGAACCATCCCACAATTCCTCAGCCAAAACAAGCCACGGCGCGTCATCCCACGCATATTCGTCTCGGCCTACTAAGGTCGCATAAAACCATGCACGCGGAAGACGAGCCGAACCCGACAGACGCGGCCAATTTGGCATCAGCAACAAAGCCAGTGGCCCGCGCTTCCAGGGCCACTAGAAAAAGCTACCCTTACAGCTCTCGTCCCCGAAAATGTTTCATGGCGATCTCTCTTCTACCCGAGGCCCCCTCACCTCTCCCCCCCGGTCCTGCCTATATAGCGCTCGGGAACGAGGGAGAGTTATTGATTCGATTCCCCGGGAAAACCTGCGGGAAAGTACGGCTCGCGTCCTTCTCGTGATGCGTATGTTGTCGGAGAGAGAAGCAGAGAGACTTGAGGGTGCGCGTGTCTCGGTTTTTATGCCGAAGCTTTGGTACAAGATGCGCGAGTGCGATTGCGGCGTTTATCGCTTGTGTCGAATTGTAAGGCGAGAGTTTGATAAAGTTTCGGAGGTTTGGGGATCTCGTGCGCTGGTTTGGGTGTGTGGTTTTTTGATTAGATTGACGGTTATTGTGATTTGGTTTGGGATGGATTACTTGCTAATGGGAGATGCGGATTGATGGTAGGGTGATGATTGTGATATGATAACAAAATTATACAAATTTGAGATAAATTTTTTATGTAAAAAATTCAGTTTTTCTTTCTATAAATACGTGTGTTTAAATGAAAATAAGTTAAATAAAGCGAATAATTTCCTGATGTATGGGTTTTAACGCAATTCCATGCAATATGATTTATTTAAAGCGAGTAAAAGCATTTTAGCACAAAAATTACATAGAAATAAAGCAGCTTACTGTTAAGACCAGGAATAAAAAGGACCAGTGATGCCAGTGGGACTGTAGTAATTGCCCAAGCTTTTATACATGTCTACACCTTTGCTTCGGGATTTTGGCAAACTCCCAAATCCAGTATCACCTACCCACAGCTAATATCAGCTTAATTTTAAAGCAACGTAAAATGTACATTAATTGTTCCTTTAGAAATTAAATTAAATAGCTGTCATTCATAATTCATAATTCATAATTCAAAAAATTATAATCATTTTAATTGACTAAATAAGGATTAAGTATAAATATTACGTTTAATGTACACCACGTATTATATGAATGATCTACAACTTGTTTTTATGTATTTTGATATCAACATCCTCATATTTCTTAATTTAAGGTTCCCTAAGGTGTCATTTTCTACTTCATCATTCCCTGAACATTAAATACCAAGATATGTCCATCAAAAAATCGTAATTAACTTGGGTCATTAGCGAATCTAGCGAATAATACAAGCGAGATTTATATTATTCAATTTATCAAAATGGATAAAGACAGATATATTTAGAAAACCAAATATCCACATGTCCGATAAAAAGGTTATATCTATAGATTTATTGCATGGAATAAAAATGAAAAAGGTCACAATAAACATGTCAAAATTCATCTTTGTCTTTTCTATACAGTTCACTGAATCTAAATAGTTATGAACTACTTCGACCATTCAAATTCGAAAAAAGATTAAATTCTAAAGCTTTGTAAGTCATAATGCACTTCAGAGGATTATCGCAGACTACCAAGTAAAAAATAGCCAAAAATATTCACCTGAATTCACAACGAAGCTTTACATTTTTCATACGTGATAAAACCAGATTTTTTCCCTTTAGCCACCTAAATTTGAGGAAGAGTGGAGCAAGCCATCATCCCGACGTCGCAAAAAATGTCTGCACTATACCTAAAGATAAGGGATTTACGCTCCAAATTGTCGATGGCTGGAGGACATATCTCCAAGGGGTCCCTAGGCTTGGATTACGGCGCTGAAGATTCTTCAGCAGCCAATATTATTCCCGAGCTTTGTGAGCGCGTAACGCGAGACATGAGCGAAGGATATTATCCCGTCTTCGCTCGAGGTAGTTTAATCGTGTTTTCCTTCGGACGAATTTATTCGGCATTAGGTGAGAGGACGTGGATGCTGCTGAATCTGCGCAAATCCTTTCGGGATTTTATACGTTGGCTTTCCGACGGAGAGAAGTCATTGAAATTGAAGGCTTAAAGTTTTAGCTGAAGTGGGACTTGCGTTATTTAGTTTTGGAAGCCGGGGATCCTGATTATGTGAGTAATTTTTCACGTCGATAAGAAGGCTCAATGCTGTTTACATACTTTATGATTTCGTTATTTCGCTCGTAATAAAAATGTGATTAATTAATGCCTTGGTTTATACTTTTATACTGACAGAATTGACTAACTTTTAATAAATTCATTGTTGATTGAAGATCGATAAACTCATTATTCATCTGCGAACGATAAAATCATCATTCAGAACAATTATCAAAATAAAATAAAGTGAGGAAATGCACAAGCTATTCTGGACAGCAATTACGAATAATCAATGGCAAAAGTACAATAAAAAAAATATGTGTAGCAGGCATTAAAACTAATCACATAAAATTTATACGTTCTACTATAATGTGAATAGCGTGCTGAGTACTTTTATATATAATAAATGTAAAACGTGATATTCACTTTTCTACTCCTACGATGGTTTTTTGTCAAATTAAAATTCAAAATGTACAAAATATTTGTTAAACAAAGCATACAATCTATTTATTAAATAAAAATAAAATATTTTTATTTAATAAATAGATTTAATAAATTTATTTTAGAAATTTTATAGGTCTATCGATTGTAATATAAATGAATTTATCAATATTGGCTCGAAATTATTAATTATCAGTATGCAAATTGCATAAATTTAATGATATAAATTACAAATTTTTGAATTTTCAGATATGCATTGTCTGCATTGCATTCAATTCAATGGTTCCTGTTTTTTTTAATTAAAACTTTTGATACTTATCAACAATGACTTATCTTCTTTGACCCTCCATGCAATGATTTATAGCCGTACAGAGGGGTGAATTTTATGGTCGTTTTCCACAACCTCATAAGAATTAAAATTATTTAGTGCTTTAATTAGTTTGATACGATCAATACATTATCAAAATTATAAATTCCGATTTTCAGTGCTATAAAATTTTTGCAGCTAGTAGATGCTTAATTTAATGTGGCTACTCTGCATAATTTTTCCATTAAATATTGTAATGTTTGAATATCGTTTTGGCTGAAATGGTAATACCATTGCGCTTTTAAATTTAATTTTATAATCAATTCAACTTTATTGAATTCAAACCTCAACGAATTAATTATATTAATACAAAAACACATTCATACACAAATCACAAACCACCAATAAAAACCACTCGCAAAACACCCAATCGGTACATCAATCTCCAAAACAATTTAAAATAAACGTCAAAAGCACCCAGCTCCACTCGCCGAGCGCTCGCACATACCAAGCCTCGATTATGCCACCGCACGCTGCTATGATTTTTCAAATGAAACGCGTCGTCCTTACGTGCCTGCGTTCGACTCTCTATAATAGGTATAGACGATCTCTCGAAGCGACGATTACCGCATACGCCAACAAGACACGTACGGCCGAGCGCAGTTAAAAGTATAGCGTACATAACGACATTTATTATCGAGCAAACGACTCTCCGCGTCATAACTCCGGTTCTGCATTTTCTGTATGTACAGTGGGAAGCGCGCGTGCTGAAAGTAACCGTGAATAAAACGAGTGCGCGCGCGGGCAAACTTTGCATGCTGAATATACAAACAAGTCGGCGGTTTAATTCTATTGTTTTAAATTTCAAGGCGAAATAATTAATGGCTGTAACTATATAGGCGCCACGGCTAGTTGTTTATTTGCCGGTTGCGTATGTAGTTAGCGCGAGTCTCGGTTTTGGGCGCTGTTCGATTTGCTCGTTGGATCGGATGTTTGTGTACTTGTTGAGATGATTATCGGCTGGCGAAAATGGCTGGAAATGATTTGTAAAAAAAGATTTATAGGCGTAGCGGTTTTGGGATGAGTGGTTTGTAATCTGATGAAAAAGCAGAAACGGATGATTTTTGTCTGATGGGTTATACCTATATGAAAAATGAAAGGGGTGTTTTATGGAATTGTTTGAAAAATAAAATACGCTAGTCTGGCTAAAAATAAACGATTATTTGTAATAATAGTTTGAAACCAACGAGGTACAATTTTATTAAAATATAAAAACATGAAATAAAAGTAAATCATTTAAACTGATCAATTGATATAATGTTCAAATGTAAAAAAATGTGAATAGTTTTTTTTGAAATTGTTAAACTTACTTTAATGAATTCCCTTTCTACAATAAAATAAGCTTCATCTTTAGAAAACTCAAAACCAAAAGAAAACAAAAACTAATTGCTGCAAAGCTACCAGATTCCAATTTACTCTACCGGCGTTAAGACTGAAGCAAAAAAAAAGTTAACGAGACCATAACACTAAAGCTTATAAGGAAAGCTCGAAAAACCTTCGTTAACGCTTCGAAAAACGTAGAAGAAAGATCCTATAACAACCTTTTTCAAAAAAAGCAAAAAACAATTGAATCTCTGATAAAAAAGAAATCAGCTTCAACAATCCCAGCGTCCCGAAGAAACAAAGTATTGATTTACTAAAAAGCAAAAAAACGCCATCATCACTCGAACGCCTTACAGAAACGTTATTGCGCAATTACGCCAGGCTCCAATTCTCTCCGCACACACTCCAGCAGCGCGAAAAAAAAGGCAGCAAAACGGCAGCGCGCGACGCGCTCCCAGCTTCATAAAAGCAGCTTAAAACTCGTCCTCGCTCTTTCTCCCGTGTAAAAAAAAGTCCGAATGAAAAACTCGTCCTTCCAACAAACAAAAAAAAATGGCAACTCTCAAAAACAAAAAGAAGCGCGCCGAACAAAACCGCAGCGGAATATTCATGGCATCGCAGCGCCTGGTCTCTCGAAAAAGGCGCTTTAGCCGAGTCTCGTCCCGTATCTCCATCTCGCTCTCCTCGCGACGCATCAATTTTCATCCCCCTCGCGTATATGGCGCGCCCTCGCCGTCTAGAAGGGCGAGCCTCGCCCGGCGAGTTTCATTAAGGGCCCGCCCTCTGCTGCTATACGCTGCCTGTTCGCGCAGTCCGACTCTCGTAATAATTCGCGAGGAAATTTCTGTAGTGCGCGCGCTCAGGATACCGTATCCGCTACTCGATGATTTTCTTTTTCTTTTTTTATGGGAGCTCTAGGTTTCTAAGAGGGTGGAGGTTTAAGGTGTGGGTTGGGTAAGGCATGGAGGGAAGTGGGCGGAAATTATATATGGCGAAGGTGGTGGTTGACGGGATGGAGGGTTACCGTATGACGGCAGCTGTTACGCCGAAGGAGAGTGAATTTTATAGTCAATATTTATGGCGCTGGCTGGATGTGAGCGCGGCGGATGGAATTGTTTTTTTCGTTTTGGGGTATGTGTGGATTTCGATGTGAATGGGAAGTTGAATATTTCGGTATTTTTTGTAAATTTGGAGGTATTGGAAGGATAAAATTTTCTGCGTAATGTAGCTTTTTAGAGTAGATAGATGGTATACTATTAAAAAATGTGGCTTTTTACTGTCCATAAAGAGTTCTAACCATGAAAATATTTCATTCTAAAAGAATTTATGCCGGTTATATTTTAGTGGTTTAGCAATTTATAACTATAAAAAAAAGTATTCATAAATTGTAGCCGATGAAAATGTAATAAAACTGAAAAAGTCACATGCATCAAACATGCACGACTGTATGACTCTCCAGTAGTTTCCAAAGTGCGAGTATACTATTTCATTCGATTTTCAACCCTTACAAGTGTACACTTCGAAACAAGTATCACCTTACATCTGTCACGATTTTAGATCCAACATTCCCAACTGCATATTTCATTCCCGTCTGAATTAATAATCAAATAACTGTTGCTACTACTAAAGCTTCTAAAATCTACATACGCATTAGAATATTTTTCATTTAGAAATATCATACGTTAAATATTATCTCAACATTTACACTTTCCAACGATTTCTAATAAAATAATGAAAAACCGTACTCATTCCCATCGTACGTTCCACCCTAGCCACATAGTGCGCAAAGCTCCCTCCGTAAGGAGAACGCGGTTTTGTAACCTACGCCTAAGGATTTTTGCGGTGCAGGAAAGAGGAAAAGAAAAAGAGATAGAGGCAGGAGATAACGTGACTCTCGACGTAGAAGCACTTACGCACTTCAGCGCAAGGAAGGGCGTCTAATTAAGTGTCATTTATATTTTAGGAGATCTTTTTTTTGCTCTCGCTGGCTGAAGGGACTCCTGCGAGGAATCCGCGAGGAGATTTTTTAAGTGACTTCGGAGTATTTTTATACTCGCGAGTTGGTGAAATGTTCTTAAAAATGTTGACTTTGATGTGTCGTTTAATAGAGTAGTCTGTAGGAAGAATCCTTAAAGTTGGTTTGAAATTTTATATACATAAAAATATTTTTTGAAAGAATCTTAGGTAATGTACTTTATAAACTTAAATTTTTGAATAATGACTAGGTAAAAGACTGTAAGTTTAAAGAGAGGTTATTGAACTCTTTATATTATGTGGAAGTATCTATAAATAAACGTTTCCTTTATCCGATGCATCATAAACTTTTTTTTTAATAATAAAGCACTATCGAAATCGCTCAATAAAATCAACGAGGTGATTCGCCTTATTAATCAGTGATTGATCGATGGACTACATAAAGAAAATTACTCAATCGGTCATGTAAAATACACTACTTTGTACCTAATGCAACATATAAAAAATGGATCGTGGCATGGATTATTATTACTTTATTAAATTTCATTTTATATAGTAAATTGAATTAAAAAAAATAATAAATTGTTCTGAAAATATATACTCACTATGATGAACTACCTAAAAGAACATTTTTTTATTATCACACTTTCCTTTTTGATAATTTAATAATCCCCTGTCTCAGCCCCCTCCTCAATTACCAAATTACCTTTCTCCCTCTTATAACTCCTCACCCCCTTATTTTTCCCTTCAATTTTCCCTTAAAATAATGTTGAATCTATTTTATTCATTCATATAGTTTACAGACTGATTGACACTGTTTTACTGATAG
>JAPYZA010004011.1:0-25286 GCA_030522685.1 Eupelmus azureus | reverse complement strand
TATAAATCCACCCTAGCTTCATCAAATTGTTCTCTCCTCGCATCTAAAACCTAAGACGGGCGTTCGCAGCGCAATATATCATTAACCAGCTATTCTCCTTGATCAAGCCCAGCCAGCGCTCATACCAAAGATAAATTTCGCTATTGGCGACGCCTATATATCTTTCCGATTGCGCGGGTGTTGCAAAAAGCGCTCTAATTCCGTGGCCCGCTAGTGTGTGTACTCGCCCCGGGGGAACAAACGAGAGAGTAACTTACCGATTATTATCGCGCGCGTACGAGCGCAACGCGAGGGCGTCGCGTGGCCGTGCGCAAAGAGAGCAAAAGAAGGAGAGCATTTCTCGAGCGCGGTCCTCGCAGCCTACGCCTTTGGGTTGGTCGTGAAAATGGTGGGCGGAGAACTGCTTCGTTCTTTTCTGACTGGCGTCTCCACGTGTGCTCTCTTTGCTCGTATGGATGCTTTACTTTGTTTTCTTGGCGAAGGTGGAGATCGTGAAAAATCGATTATTTTCGCTGAGGATTGTTTTGTATGAGTGGTTATCACGTTGGGATTTTCTGTAGCTCGATTTGAATGTGGTTAGAAAAGTTATTTATTCTAAGGTGTATAAAATGATGATCCTTTTTTGCAGTATATTTTTAATATAAAATATGACGGTAAAATGAAGTTTTAGCAATTTGAAAATGATGACAACAGTTACTAAATTTTTGACGAAATATTAGAAAAACAACAATTTCATTTTTTAATTTCAGCTTTTATCTAAGCATTATGTGTGGTTTGTTATGCTTAAATTAAAATTAGGTAATATAAACGTCAGTTTGAAACTACCCAACGCAATATCAAGATAACAATCGCAAAATCAAAATTCCACAACTTAAAATTCAAACTCCACCTCAAAGTAAACAGCAAACTGTCACACCGACCACGCCGTCAAACCGTCCGTTAACGCCGTTAACACTTCCCCTATATACAGTCCAACCCTGCCCCTCGTTTTCACGGCTCGTCGGAGAAAAGCCGACACTTGGCTCGCGCAAATTTTTGGTTACTCGCGTTGAAGCAGGTAAAAGACACGCCGCAAATCCTCGGCTCAGTTGCGTGACAAGGGGACGTTTCAAACGCGCGCGGCCCGAAAAGTGCGGGTTCGCACGTCGCAACGCTCATTATACGAAAATACTTAAGTCCTCTCTGTCAAGCGGACAGTGACGCCTTATACCGGGAGCAAGAGACGAGCAAATTGCACGGATTTTGCGTCCTCATTTGTAAAATTGCCGATGACTAAACAGATGGCCGCGCGTGATTAAAGGCTCGCTGCTTTGGAAGGAGGGACGGATTTTGTATGTTAATTAGCTCGAGTCAATCACGCGCTGTATTGTTGTACATTAATGTCCAAGGAATATGGAGCTTTGTAATTTTGAACGTCCGCGTGCTGTTATTTATAAATTGAAATATTATATCTTTACTTCAGAAGGTTTTTTAAATTTTAATTAAATAATACATTTTGTTTTTAGTAATTAATGATCTTTGTCATAAGCAAATCAGTATTTTTAAGTAAAAATTCAATTCAAAGTGCTTAGAAAAATGTTAAGAGTTATGTTCTCTAATAAGAGAGTAGCTTAGTTCTATTGCACTCACCTATAAATTTAAAAAAAAAAGGAAATGCCGCCGCTGCTGATTAACCGTCTCTCCATTCGTCTCTGACACGACCATTTTCAAACAGTAAGATACTTCAAACCCAATCCACGAAACAGCGATGGCGTAAAACCACATCTAAACACGCATAAACGCTCTTTCACGCAGAAAAATAAGCATCTTGGTAGCGACTGGCGGCGAGAACATCATTTTACCGGTCCAGAGGTCTAAGAGTTTGACTTGAGGCAGGGCAAAGAGGCAGCGCGCTCTCGAAAATTGCAATTTTCGGAAATGCCACCCTTCGCGAAGGCGGAAATTACAGGGTGTAAGGCTGAGGCTGCGCTTTGCGTTGTTGTGGGACGAGGAAAAAGGTGCATATTGCCGAGTCGACGAAGTGGCGACGACGCCAAAGCTAAATGATGCTGCCGCCGCCGCCGTCTGGCTGAACTTTTGGGAGAAGCAGAGGGGACCAAGGGAGATGAGATAAAAGAATTTCGTCGGTGTTGGGTTTCTTACGTAAGACGTCAAAATATTTGAGATGTATAGAGTTTAGTACAAAAATTGCAGTAATTTTATATATTAGCTTTGTTTTTTCTAATATGTAATTATGTGATTGGTACTTTTTCAAAAAAAAAGTTTGTTTACGTTCCTCGCTTCCCTCGAATCACCACTAATACCCACTTCTCCACATTCCACCTTGTTCCTCGAACCCTCAAACAAATGTTTGTTTTTCAAAGATCGCCCATTCAAATCTCCGATCGCTTTGTCCGGCCAGAATTAGCACAGGTGCGTACATACCTATAGAAAATTCCGCGAGTAAACCAGCCATAGAATCAGCCCGGCAGTGGCGCGTGCGCGTGCCAGCTGCATTCGAGAACGGGTTGCGACTTTTGCTCTCGCTCGCGTGAGAGGCACTCGTTTCGCTTTCGTTCCATTGTTTCGCTTTCCGTGAATGAACGCGCGGCTCAATGAAGAAGCGCGAGGATAGACGTGAATGGGCAGTTTGCGCGAGCGCGAGGAATTCCATTATGCGTTTTGCGCATGCGGCACACGCGCGTGGAGGATATATCAACGTGTTTTTTTTTCGTTTGGAGGTGAGTGTTTGAATGGCGCCATGGTGATGATAAACTTTTTTTTTGAGATCCATGGGTGTTTTCGGAAAGGCCGCAGTGTGGGTAAGTAAGCGCGTTGGGTGTAATTATCGACTTCCCTTCGCGGTCGTTTCTGGTGTATGTCTCAGAGCGCACCTGATGGGTGCTCTTAGTTTTCTTTGAGCTCTGGTCGGAGCGGCTATTAGTGGGCTTTCGGGTCACTGCCATCCGGTCATAATTCAAATCCTCTTGGGCAGGCTGCGGTGACCGCTGCTGCTGGTACCTCCTTTGACTATTCGCCCAATTACTTGGGTTTAAGTTGCTGGTTGTGGGTTAGAGTTCTGATGAGATTGAATTGCCTCCTTTGTTAGTTATTAGATAATTTTTCGTCAAAGATATTATGGATTTATCTGACAAATATTAAAGGATTCTTTTGATTTTATACTCGAAACATTTTTATTCAATTTATTAGTTAATATAAACAAAGAGACTCTTCCTTCTTAGCAATAAAAAAATTATTATTTTATAGAAATTTAATTTGTCTTAACGAGATCGAAAGAAAACTACTTAGAGATATTGATTTGTATTTTTTAAACTAATTCTAATGAAGAAATTTCTGTTTTGTGGAAAAAAAAGCCACAGACGGCTGACAAGAAGATTGCATCGGCTCTAGCGATCCATTCACCAAACGTTTTGAAAGGGAATAAGTCGGCCGTGCAACCTGAAATTATCCTGAAAATCGCGCAGCGTCGGAAAAGATTTTCCAAGTTTGCACCTTGCGCTGTAATTACCCGCTGGCTCTCTACTCTCGTGCTTTTCAGCCACCTGAGCGTGGAAGGGTCGAGTCGGCCCTTACGGGGTTAGCTTCCTTCCTTCTACTCTGTAATCTCAAGCGATTACGCTTTAGCGCGACCCGCCCCCCAGCCTCTTCGAGAGGAAAATGTCCTTTGGGCATCTCCATTTTTCAGCTGTCATTTCTCTTTAATTATTTTCTAATGCCCCGTCTGCCTGGTTTCCTGTGTCTCTGCGGCCTCTTGGCTACGCGTTGCTGGTTCTGGAAAACTGCCGTAAAATAACTTTGCGCCAACGCGCGACTTGACAAGCAAAAACAGAAATGAATTGCGAGAAAATTAATTCTGTTTCTGCGAAGAAAAGGAATTTTGTGGTGGAGTTTTTTAAAAGCAAGGGAATGAGTTACTGAAGAAGGGTATTTTAGTTAAATTTATTCAAACATGGATGAGGTTCAGCTTTAAAATTATTTTTAGCTGCTGAAAGCTTATAGATGCCTTTAAAGATGTATCAGATTTTAGTAATTTCCATGTAAAATTCTCATTAATTTAGGGACAAAAACATGTGTCGCAAAATGCTTTGAAGTCAGATTAGCTTACAAGCCACGTGACTTTTTGATCAAATGATTTTTTGAACGCATTACAGGAATATTATAAAAAGTACTTTACTAAACAAAAAATTCCTATTTGCATATTCGTATCCAAACTCACGCGCGAAACATGATAGCATAATATTCCTTCTAAGAAATTACATAATTTAAAAAATTTCATACGGGATATTTATGAAAATGAGGTAAAAGCGATCTCTTATTAAATCCGCTTAGGATGATCACTTTCACGTATCAGCCGCTGTAGTATTTAGAGGGGACCCAAAATTATCGTAGTTCAGGGGACGCTATATGAGAAAAAGGCTGGAGTATCCGAATAAAAGGACTGTTTCATTCAAAAAAAGATGACTCTGCCGCTTGCCCGCTAATTTCGATAAGTATATCCCTTATTTGGTGATCTAAGAGGATCGTAGTTGTGTAGGGCCTTGCGATTTTTCCTATACACGCGCTCTTCAATCTTCTCTTCTACCGTTACGCAGGGATTGTTAAAAAAATACAGATTCTTGGAGAATCATCATTCATAATAATACGATCTGAAGATGCTGACTATTAAAAGGACAATCTCTTTTCCTGTGTAATTTGCCTAAATCCTCGCGATTAACATAATAGCGAGCACAAATTGTCAGATTAGGCCGGATTATACGGTTTTTGCCTTGAAAAACTGCAATTATTTTGGGATATTAAATACTAAATTTAATAACAAGTTTTTGTAGTGCCTCAAAATTTAAATGAAAATACCTTTAAAAAACAAATTTAAAATTTTTATAATCCCTTTATAATTTGTATTTTGTAAATATGTATTTCAAATAATATATTTTTTACATTTGAATTATAATAAAAGTTGACTATTAAGTTTAACTAGCGACCGCTTCTTAAAAATTTTGTTCATATCGCTCACCATATAAAATATACAAAAACCTCTCAGTAATAAAGCCCCGCTTTTTTCACCGCGATCTCCCGCCACGAAATTTGTTTACGCTAATTAGCATGAAAAAAGCCCGGCTCACAAAAACGCTCTCCTTTCCTTCCGTCACCTTTCAATACTGCAATTTGTCATAAACCTTCTCTCCATCCATCCAACCTAATCAAACATTCACCTATAAAAAAAAGGATCGCATCTCCCTATGCATCACCTTAGCTTGTCACCAGGTCAAACGGTTTTCTCCCCGACGGTGGGCGTTCTTCGAGCCGAAGGGGGGCAGCGGTGTTGGCGCATTAGCCGTCCAATTAAACGTTCTCGTACACGCGCGCAAAAAAAAGGAACGAGACCAGGACAAAAACTGGCTATGGGAGCCAGGCGCAGGTGTGGCTCCAACGAGCGTCGGGGGCCTTTTGAAAAAAACGCCTGGCGTCATCGCGATACGAGGATGAGTGCAGGCTCCGGTCTGCGTATGTCACCCTTCTTCCGGCCGCCGCATGATACCCGTACTTTGGCACTCGTAAAAAGCCGGCCCGGATTTACGAGCGGGCCCTTACGGCGTCGAGGTGTCAGCCCGGCGAGCTGACGTTATTCAGATTTTTGCTTCTGGTTTTTGACGTTTCGAAGGACGCACGCGGTTGGACTTTCTCTCTCTCTCTTTCTAACTGCGGTTTTACGGTTATTTTGGGAGACTGTATAATAGGGCGGCTTCTGGAGATCATTTCAATGTCGCCTGTGGATCATTAGAATTTTGGCGGGTCGAAAGAGCTCTTAAATTTTTTAACGACCAGGAAGGTACGAGGTCGGCTTGGATTATGCTTCGTTCTAGGCTTGCGACATAAAGCATTCTTTGTGATAGGTTGAAAATAGTCAAAAAAATTGCTGAAGAGTTTATTACTTTATTTAGCACGCTAAAAAATTACGTATATAGTGTAATTATAAAAGTAACATTGCAATAAATTGTTATTTAAGCTTACTTATAAGTTTCGCGACAGTTTATCCCTTTAGTAAATATCAAAATAATGTATACAAATTTATGTAATATTATTCTAATCTTAAAATCGAATGTTTGTATCATTATTTTTTAAAAAAGAAATCATAATCAATCAAACTCGCTCTAATATCTGGCAGGAAAAAATGTCTCTTAAGAGCATCATGATCTCTTTAAGGCATCGCCCTTAATCGGCTTTGAATGCGTAAATCCTCAACGCTTTTAACTCACTATAAATCATCATACATTCGTGAAGTAATCGACCCTTATTATCATTGACGCTTGCCGCGGTTATTTGAATAACAATAATCAATGGAAGCATTGATGGAGCGCAGCTTTTAAGGGCGTAACG
This sequence comes from Eupelmus azureus, assembly GCA_030522685.1. Taxonomy (NCBI): domain Eukaryota; kingdom Metazoa; phylum Arthropoda; class Insecta; order Hymenoptera; family Eupelmidae; genus Eupelmus; species Eupelmus azureus. Next base: position 18,911 of record JAPYZA010004011.1, on the reverse strand, counting down.
GATAGTTATGCAAATCAAGACTTCTTACGCCGAGTCATAATATTAGAAAAATTTCACATATCATTGCTCAAACTTATTAGCTTCTTAATATGCTCTTTAATATTTCATATTTTCAATAAATATATAAATCTATCCATCAATTTACGAGATTGTTATAATGCATAAACAAAATTTCTTTGTTTATTAATAGTCCCAGGCAATGAAATATACTTGGTATCGTAAAGTTGTTCGCGAAAGGTTAATTTATGCATGAGCTGCGGTCACAAGGTTACCATTCTATAACAAAGAACTGGTACTGCCCTGCTGCTATCTGTTTCAGCTCTCCCTTGGACCCCATTGTTTTTTATCGAGGTCTTCTAAATTCTTAGGCAGCGCTTTTAATGCTAATATCAGAGGATTTTGTAGACTATTTCATCGGTCGGAAAAAAATTTTAGAACTCTAACCGAAAGCAGCACGGGAGAGTAAATTAGCAGAAAACGTCGCAGATGTTATTTAAAATAGTCAAAGGAATTTTTACGCACAATGGCATTGAGCTGTGCTTTTTTCGTTCGAAAGTTATTTGTAACGACCTCCTATAAAGAAAATAAAAAAATATATTGCTAATAGACGAAACACGAATTAATTTGTATTAACAAAAAATACAAGGATGCTGGTCTATCCTGAAATTTTTTTCTTTTCATATATAGCCCTCCCTAAAAATTTATATGCCTATTATAAAAGTCTACTTTGCATACTAGCGAAATTAATGCATTTCATGACTAATCAAGATTTGCCCCTACCGTTGATGCTACCTCCATATCTTATTGTAGACATAAACTATTATAATTTCGTTTTTTTAACGCTTTGAAAAAAATGCATCAATGCATTCAATTAAAACTATTAATAATACACCGTCATTATACTTCTCCATTCAAATCCGCCTTTGTTCCCCGATCAATAGAAGCAATCGATAAAGAGTTCAGCCTTTGATTTCTCCCACTCTCGAATCATTAAATCTATGAATATTAATTTTCGACAAAGGTAACTTTGCAACGCCGCGCAGTCCCAATGAAATTTGCATATCATCTTACTGAAAAATGGAAGGACCGCTCCCGGCAACCAAAAATGACCCCCAATATTTTTTCTCTCCGAGGGTCTCCGCCCGATGAATACCATAATGAGCGATCGTACTCAGGAGAAAGAAACCCTTTGTGAAAAAAATAAGTTTCGCTCGGGCGTACCGTTGCAAATACGCGAAGAGGATCGACGCGTAACTGGGTTAAATGACTCACCGAAAAAAAAAACGGCAGGGAAGGCTGAACATCGGAGGCAGAACGGTGACGTTTATTGTGTCCATAAACGATGCAGCCAGTGCCATTAAAATATCCTTGCCGTCTGTTTTTTTTCTCGCGCGGCTTGTGTATTGCGCGGGATTATGGCGAGTCACCGTGAGAGAATAAGAGCGATTGCATTGACAGTGTATAATAGGGGAATCGCACGCGTTTCTGCGAGATTCGCCGTTCGTTGCAACGATCGTTTTCGCCTCGCCTCTTTTGCCGATCTGTGTCATTCATGGTAAGTGCTTAGTCATGTAGAAAAATTGTTACACTTTGATTTTTAGACGCTGTTACTTTAGGATATGAATATAAAGTTCGGCGGGATTATGAAGTATTAAAAATGTATTCTAGAAACGCAAAGTCTGATAGAAATCAAATTATTTATGAAACAAAAAAATTGTTGATAAAATTTCTAATAAGGATTTATATTAATCATTTTATTGAAACTTTTACAAAACATAAATCAGAGATCAATAAATGTAGAAACAACAACAATTTATCAGAACTTACATAACTGCAAAATAATTCTGTAAAGAGAAAAATATTCTTCGATTTCAAAATAGCGCCTAGGAGTGTCTCTCGCGAGAGCCAAAGTGAGAAAATAAGACGCTCTCAGCGCTCGGTAAAATACACGCTGTTATCGTCACCCATAAATTTAGCTCCTACAAAGCTTAAGCCCTACCTTCTCCTCTCTCCTTTTTCTGGATATACATATAAACTGCCGTAGTAAATGCGTAGCTGCTGCCGCTCTCACCTGCCGGCAAAATCGCACAAGTGCGTTGCTACTATAATTTAATAACCGATTTTGGCCTTAGTTTTTCGAGGGCCCAGCGCTCGGACCAAGTGCTGCTTCTAAGACGCCGAAACTACTGACACGAATGCCATAAACATGTCATGGAATTACAATAATCCGCGGCATCAATTAAAGAGAAAATTTATCGTGCTGAGCAAAAAGTTTCGTTATTACGCGGCGCTTTGGTTGACGCGATTTGCATTTCAAAATTTTTCAAGCGTAATTCAGAATTTGCTTAATAGCTCCTGGTGTTCCGAGCCTTGGGAGCAATTTGGCGATGGGCTTTTCGGTCGCTCCTAAAGGAGAGTAAAGTTTTTAAGGAGTGAAAAAAGAAGGCAGGACCGCGCCGGTGTTTAAGCGCGGGCATTATGCAAAATTTTACATTGTACATCGCCGAGCAAAAAGAGTTTAGCTATAGAAAAATGATCACTTAAATGAGGGGACCAATAAGCTACGCTTATGCCTTTTAGGACGGAGGAATATTACGCCAAGTACTATCAAATTTTATATAAAACGCACCATCGTCGGCCTGGCAATTATTAACTGCTTAATATTCATTGGAAACCAAACGCACCTTCAATGCATTCTAATACCCTACATAGCTTAATTATTTTCAACTTAAAAATTTCTCAAACCTCTTTCAACATGGCGTAAAAATAAAGTTTCGCAAGCCCTCAGAAGGTGTTTTGCAGCGACGTCTACACCCGCGTGAGAGCGGCAAGCGCGCAAAAGTCTATCATTATGCGAGTCCGCGCTGCGGAATCAGATCTAGCAATCATTGCGAAGAAGAGCGGCGCTCTTCGCGATTCGAGCATTTCGCATATTGCTCGAAGGGGTCAGGTGTTTTAGCTTCTCGCTCGCGCGGCGATTAGCATAAATTATACCGCTCGCCGCTCGCCGCGGTAATATCCCCGGCCTGTGGGCCTCTAATGTCATACATTCGGAGCTAAAGTGTTAAAATCGCCGAGTCCGAGAGAGCACGGCAAACTAGGCGATGTCTTCGTTCGGCAACAAAGAAAGAAGCGAGAAACGACTCCCCCATAATTATTCCCCGAGTTCGCTCTCTCTTTCTTTCTATGACGAAAGGCCGTTTGGTCGAATGGATGGAAGAGCGCGCTAACTAGGCTCCGTTTCTCTGATTACCATTAGGTATAAGAGAGGAACGTGATCGTACTTTCGAGGAGAGCGTGTGAAGGGATATTTTTGATGCTTCGCGAGCCGGCTGTTTCGGCGAGAGGACGCTGGGGTTTCGAGTGGCTCCGGGCTAGTTCGATGATGTTTCTGTTGAAAATTATGCTGGGATGTATATCGAATTTTTGGAGTTATTAAGTATGAATACAATTCATGCTTTTTATACTTTTCCGATACAAAAACCTATTGCTTTACTTAGTTGACAAAGATAGAATAGACGTGAAAAAGATAAAAACAAAGCAATCTAATGCTTATACCAAAACAAACTGAAACGCCCAAAGTTATTTGAAAGTAAGAATAGAGCCCGTAATCTCGTCCCAAAATTACCTTAATCCCAAAACAAAACACATTACGCACGACAATCGCGCGCAATTTATCCCCACAAAGGAGCCAAAAAACAAAAGTTGCGCAACCTCGACACACAAACATCCTAATTCGAGGTAATCCCTGGGCCTTTTCTCCGAACTTCCAGAACCTCACGTCCGGTTTTTCGCGATCCCGAAGGCAGGGGGCCCACGCATAAAGTTCCTCAGCGCGCATGGCCTATCTTTCCGATCTCTCGACTGTTATGCGCGGCGAGCTCCTCCCGGCAAAGATCGTCGCCGATACGGACGCGCGCACGTGGATTATATGCTCGCACGCTTGCGGCCCTATTGTTGCGCCTGTCGTCGTAAACGGTTAAATATTTGGCTCGTGTTTCGGAAAAGCGCGCTTTTCCGAGGATTGACGTTGCCGTGTGTGTCTGTGAGGACGTGTGTCAGGGAGCTGTCCGTCTTTCGTCGGGGGATGGAAAAGTGGAAGACGAGAACTTTCTCCATTAATTTTTACGATTATGGCGATAGGCGGGGATTTTGGTGGAGAAAGAAAAGAAGTTTTTTGGGTGTGCGCGTAAAAATGTCGATATAGCGATGAGCCCTCGCATAAAAATGCCGAGACAAAAGGTGAGAGTGCGGAGAAAGAAGAAATGTTTTCTTTGCGTTTTTCCGGAAAACAATGCGGCCACAAGTGTCTGCAATAAAGTGCATGAGAAATGTAAACAGAAAAAAATACGGGAAAAAGCTTTCTTTATTTTCACAAGCCGCCTGATAAATTATTACGTATAGTCAACGTGTAGGAGGGTGTAGCGGGTGAGCTGAACAACGCCTTTATTTTATGTCTTGTTGTAGCAATAAAACTTACTGTAAGCAGGTTTAAAATATTCTATTGTATATCGGTTTTTGAAAGATAAAAGATATTGTCAGGTGGGAAGTTAGAAATAGTAACAAAAATTTCAAACTTAAAAATACTTTTTTTAAATTAATTTTTATTAAAAATCCAGAAAAAACCTGAATAATATTAACGATTTTTTTACGATCGAGTACAAACCAAGTCAAAATAAAAACTGCTTTTATTTACACACTTGTAGGCAATTAAAACGAAATTAAAAAACAGTCGTTGCTACACTTCTCAGAATATTTCGAACGACATCCCGTCCAAGTACCCGGCAGCCTAACTGTAACCTCTGTTCTTTAATTTTTATCGACAATTAAATTCTTAAGGAGACGCCCATGTCCATCTTGCATTCGACATCGCATCGTAAAAATTAAAAGAATCTTTTTATATTCCCCAGCGCGTATGGGCGTGTTACTTTACGGAGTAAATAAAACCACTCTTCAACCGAGTAGTCGTCCGGGAAATTTAAATCTCGGGTGCTACTCGGAAACTGCGTCTTGGTTCGCGTTTTATTGACTCGTAAATTCCTGCGGGCGGAAGCTTCGAGGTCGCAACGGATTGTCATAAGTCTGGGACGGAAGCTCTATTATTAAAGCCAATTGAAGCAGAGGAAATTCGGATTTTTCTCACGGAACGCGTCTGAGCTGTTAAATATTAATTTGGAAGGCTGCGTGTTCGTTGTAAATTAATTAAGTTAATGGGTGATTCTTTTTTACGACTCTACAGGTTTAATCAGATAAAGCGCGGAGTGTGATATTATTTTATTACGACGCTTTCCGTAATAGCGTTTTAATTGCTTAGATGATATCGACGTTGCGCGATTTATTTAATTAAAGTTACTTACCCCGACGCTATTGATATCTCGTAAATTAGTTTTACTACTTTCGCCGTTTAACGTTCACCCCTTGACTAAATTCAATCCTAAATTCTTGCAATTATTTAAAAACACTTTAAAACTTCGTACCAATATTTTTTACCACGCCTCGTAATTTTAAAAATCGAACTCACTCCATCAAAGTTAACAGTGTTTTGAGTAGCTCAATAATTTCAAGCGAGTATCGGCGCCGATAAGACAAGTTGGCGCAATTAGTTTCTCGAACAATTCGCTTTGTACTGGCCTGTTCGGAGATATCGGATCTCGTTCTCCAGAGTAGGCGGAGGTGGAAAGAAAATGATCGGCGCTGTACGGCAGGGCGCTTTTATCGTCCTCGAGATCGTATTATCCACGGACACACTCGGCCGAGTCGAGAAATCGATTTCACGATAATCGCCAGGAGAAAATCGCTGGGTTCGAGTCGAGGAAGTGACGAGGGCCTATTGAGATTTATAATTGTAAACAGGCTAAGAGGTCTCTGCAGTCTCGGATCGCGTTTTATGTTTTAAAAAATGAGAAGTTGAGTTGATTATGTTTTAGTGGATTTGCTTGAGTGGCTGATGATCTTAGTTGTAATGTAAAGTTCATTTGCATTGACGTGGATGTAATAAAATTATAAATCGTAATTTTCTGGAGAATGATTGATCGTTTTAGTTTGATTATGATTTAATTATAGCATTAGATATGTTCATCAAACGGGTTTTTGTATTCATTTTAGTTACTTTGTCTGCGATGCTCGATCGAGATAAACAGTATTAAATCATCTTTCAGTTTACGATTTTGTTTTCCACTATACGATAATTGATAAATAAAACTGATTTTATAAAAACACAAATGATAGACTATAAATAGATTGAATAAAGATTATTGGTATAAATCTTTGTTAATTTATTTGTCAAGGACTATTTTAAATTGAAAATTTATATAACATTTTCTTTCAAATCATTCAACCCAGAAACATTTCAGATTCTAGAAAAAGATTCCCACGTCTGCGCTTCACCGAGTGTCAAATAATTAAGTGCATTCACAGACCCCGAACACTCAGAGAAAGAAAATATTTGTAAATACGATATCCACTGATTTTCCGCAAACGCCTTCATTCAAAGCCCAAACCATTCAACCAGACATTTCTCAGTTTGCAAACTATACCAACGTCCCCATCTCTACTTTCCCATTCAATCCCAACGAATCAGCCTCTTCCTCCTGTTCTCCCACACGCATCTTTCCGCCACTCTGAATCCAAAAGCGCGTCCACTTAACAATACTCCCAAAAAGTCTTTCCCATCCTCTGCACTACCTATTTACGTAACTCCCGATACCCCCGCCGATTTTTTTAGCGCGCTTCTCCAAGACGCTCGCCCAATCTCCCGTACCGATCGCCCCGGGGATTATAATTCGTCCGCGCGACCGGGAGCTAAGCTCCCCTAAACGTTTACATACACACACACACTCTATATGCATTCTCAAATTCCCGATCGGCAGCAGCGATACGAGCTCTACCCGGCCAATAATGTGTCTCGTGTATATATACACAAAATCGTGTCCGGGCTCTTCTTATATATCTGATCTAGCAGCGAGTGGAGATTCTGAAGAGAGCGTCGCTTTCACGCGAAATGCACAGCGCGCGAGAAATGAGATGTAGAGAGTGGCGAATACGAGAAGTGAGATATCTTCGGGGTAGTACTTTGAGCGCATTACTTATCTCTTTCTCTTTGGAGGAGGCTATTACGGCTACGCGAGGAGGCAGAGGTAATTCTCACAATAGAGCACCGGCTGTCGGGACGCGAATATCGCGTTAATAATTCCTGATTAGCTGTCTTAAGAGCTGCTCTGTGTGAGGGTATGTATAAGAAAGCCGTGCGAGATTTTAACGCGCCGGTGCTGTTTTGGCTTAAGCGAGGGTATTTGTTACGGGGCTGCGATCGCGGCCACTTTGCTTTCTAGTTGCGGAGGGAATCCGATTTTAAATTGCGGGAATGTGTGGATGGGAATGGATGATTACTCGTGCGTTAGAGTTTAATGCAGCTAATGGCTTTTGTTTGTTTTTTGGTGTGTATGTTTTGCGAGGGAATGAAAGTAATCCTGAATTATACGTGAAGGTGGAAATGCATGTTTTGTGTACGGTATATTGTAACTTTTTTATCTATTATTTTAAATGCATTATTAATATTTTTATTATATTAAACAGCTAAAATTCTGCTGAAATGTGATTCACAAATTGATCCAACAAAACTATAAAAAATCATTCTTAAACTCTACTAGCTCCGAACACAGCTATCCGTTCACATCCAAAATGTACGCACGACATCTCCTATTCGCGCGAATCTCAACAAAGACATCTCTCATAATGAAGCAGTACAATCGCCTCGAATAAGACGCCCGAATAAAAGAAAGCAAGCACCCGCAGCCGGCCTCGAATCCGCGCATTAATCCCCGGGAGACGCCCCGCGCGTACACGCGTACAAGCGCTTATTTGCCTAAATTAAGTACAGTCGCTGCCCTCCCTCTCCATATATACCTGCCGCGTCCTAGCACCAGAGAGGCCAAGCGCATAAAGAACCTCCTAATATAAAAAAGAAAGAAAGAAGAGGACGCTCGCAGGCAAAGAAAGAAGCGCGCGTAAAAAAAGGCAAAGAGGGTAGGGATGAAGAAAAGTTCGGTGACACGCGCCCCGGCTACAATGGCCTGGCCCATAGGGCCCCCCGGTGGGTCACCACTACCGCAGAGCGCGCGCTCTCTCTGTGTGTATGGGTCTGGGAGCGCGCGCGAGGTTATCTCGAGCCGAGATCTCGGGGGTCCTGTTAGCGGCCAGGCTCGTATCTCGGGCCCGATCAGCGATGGAGCCCGACGATAACGCGCTCTTTCATCGCCCTTCGAGGGATTATGTAGGAGAGCAGCTGGACGACCTCGGGACGAGGAGAGAGAGAGAGATTCGCGAGAGAGACACTCCCACGACTACGGTGTACGGACGCGTGTACACACTGACGTCTTCGTTTGTATGTTGAGGGAGACGTGTTTTTGCGAGCGATTTCAGAGCTGAGCTCCGCAGCTGCGGAGTTTTGGGCTAAGGACGATTGTGTTGTTTGGCTGTAATTGCCTTTAATAAGTTTTTCTTGGGAGGCGGGATTATTGGCGGGGAGGACTGGGAAAATAATGATTTTGGTGTAGGCTGTATCGCTGGGATGTATCTCGTTTGGGAGGATAACCCGCGCTTTCGGGGAGGATAAATAAGCGTGTATTTATCATTTAAGTGATTACGATGGTGTTATTAGGAGGCCTTTTTGCTCCCGTGAAATTTATATGGGATAATTTGCGCAAGCTTTGGAGCAGGCTGCTTTGGTAATGAGAGCCATTCGATACTGTAATTTGTGAAATTAATTTCAAGTAAATTCTACATCGGAGATCGGATCAGATTGTAACTTTAGATTCTTACGCGAAATTTCGTAGATAGGAATAAAGCGTACCTCATACAAGATGAAAAACAGCAAATTATCATCTAAAAATCAAACATTTCCACATCAGAATACAATCCGAATAGACCGAAACACGAGGCCTCGCTATCTATCCAACCCGCCTGTCGTAAAACTATCAACGCGCACACACGTGCGCTGCGTACGTGTATTTTTATTTCAAAGCCAGGTACGACCTTCCCCGCGCAGTCGAGGCGAGTTCGTTCATCCCGAGAGCTGCCGATCGGAGATTGTAATTCAAGATCGATCGACGAGAAGAAAGAAAGAGAAAAATCGCGTGGATTTACCATGCGAGCAACGGCAACAATCGAGCGCACCTGCGCAATTGGAATGTCTCGAGCCTGGCTGCGTATATATCCTTGAATTCTGCAATGTAACGAAATTAATTGATCGTGTTAACCGATACTTTTGCCGATAAGTGACGTGTATATATAAGCGTAAGGTGCGTTCGTAAGCAAAGGGAGACCGAGAGATCTAAGCGTTCAATGGGTTATCCGATCGAAAATGCCCCGGTGCCGATGTAGCTCGGATAGTCGCGGTTAGATTTGCCGGAGATTGTTTTGCTGTGTGTGTACACGCGCGAGAAATCGGTTACCTGCGTCTGAGCATCGAGATGGAAAATTAGGTAATGCTTTCGAATAAATAATGCGAGAGCGGTCGGTAGAATGACAGTACAATGTATACTTGCTGGCGCAACGTGTATACTATTTTAAACTAATTATGACGCGAGAGTTAAAAAATAATTTTAATAAGGCCTTTGTTCCTGCATACCATTTCCTCGACATTAATCGGCGTAACTAAGAAATTTCAGCCTATTCAGTATACACTCCAGCGCCGCATATTAAAACCGATCAACTCATTCCAAAAAAAGAAAAAAAAAATCAACGTCACCTTTTATCGATTCAATATCAGAGCATGATTATGTACCCGGCGTTTAATCGCCCGGCTACTTCATTCCAGACCAAAAAGACATCGCGCCTCGTTCCGCAGCTGCATATATAACGCGGCGTCCTCGTCCTTCGCGCCTGTCGCCCGCCGATCGGTTTCACTTTTCCCCCCCCCCCCCCTCCCCTGCCAATCCGCATCGCCCCCCGGTAATAATTAGGGATTAATTCCGGCTCGCAGACTACCGTCTCTCCTCGCAGTCGCCGACTTTTCATTTATCCATCCCCCCTTTATTTTCCAGACACGCGCGAGTCATCCGCGTTAATTCTCCTACCGCAGCAGGATAAGAAGGGCGTAGACGTGTATACATACATGCAGGTGAATCTCGCGAGCGACGCATCATTAACGGCGAGCTTAATTACCAAGAGATCGCGCTCTGCGGGCTATCTACCTGACGTGGCACGCGTCGACGTCTGTCCTTTCATCTTCGCCGAAAACATTAATTTGCGCGCGACGCAGGGGCGAGAAAATTAAACGGACTGCTTGTTATATACGCCTGTAGCGTATCTCTCTGCCTCCGTGTCCGTCTCGTTTCTACTTCTCTCTTTGCCGCTCTCGCTCGCGCGATTATGACGATTGCGCGTAATCGACAATGTTCCCAAGCGGGGGGCAGGCTGTAATTGCTATTCATTTCGGCGGCGCTTTCTTTCTCCTCGTTTTTTTTTTCCTCTTTATTCGACGATGATCCGACGCCATTCAGATCGGCCGCGCGCGGCATTTTTCTTTGACTCGTACAATGCCACGCGCGTGCGATCGCCGAGCTGTTATTAGTGTCAGCCGAGTGATATAAAATGCTTTTTGTGTTTTCTTAACTAATGATACGGCTGTGCGGGCTGTGATTGCAATTACGTCGTTCGGTTAGGGGATAATGGCCGGGCTGAATTAGATCGCCGGGAATGATACACTTGTCACGCCGTCGCTCATAAATTTTTTAATTGAGCTGTTGCGCCCTCGGTTTTCATTATTATTAATATATTTGTCAGCGGCGATTGTTTATTATTGATTCGGACCTCACTCGCGCCCTGGAATTAAAAAAACAATGTAATACATTTATAAATTCTTCTATTCTTTTTTTTCAGTACCATTGAGTAAGCCATAGATACCTGCATAATATCGCTGGATCTATCTGCATGCGCTGTACCGATCAATGACGCATGCCTTTCGCCTGCACGCGCTAGTTCCGAAGAAAATTAGCGATCGAGATAGCCGAGCGTATACCATTAAACGCGACTACCGTTCTCCCTATTGCTTATACATGCGCGACTTATATATGCGCGGGTATATAAGCTGCGTATCGAGGCACGATCGTTACCTAGATCCAATTGCGCGTGTATGGATATGTATGCGCCTAAGGCGCGCATCGCCCGCAAACTTTGCACCTGTTGCGCAACGATGCAGCTACTGATTTTCTGTGTTTATACTAAAATGCTGCTGGCTATACGCGTGGTGAAACGGAGTTTTTATAGATCGCGGGAGATCTGTGATACAGAGTATGGTTTAATTATGTTATCTGGGGTAGTTGTAAGAGACATCGTTGCAAAGTAGTTGGAATTCGTAATTTTCTTTTCTTTTTATTTAAGCAGGTTTGTTATTCTTATGATTTTTTTTATAAATGTTATGTAAAGGTACGTATTTTGAAATGCAGCCACTTTTATAGCCACAGGGTGATTTGCATTTCCATGCGGTTATTTACACCTTCATTGCATAGAAAAGTTAATGGCGAACAATTTACGCTGAATTAGTCACCGATTATTAAAAGATTTCATTTGGTATTCAGATTTTTAGAAATCGCTTTTTTTATGTTTTATCATGCCTCGCTGTTTATACTGTCATTTTATAATTGCAACTGTTATGAAAAGTTTATCTAATAATAAAAGTTCTTGAAATATTACAAATATCACAGAAGATTCAAAACACTCACCTATATTTTTCCTACATTCCAATCTCCAAAAAACCATCCCCCGCACGCATCTCAAATATCCCAGAGCGCTCGCAGCTGCGCGTTTCCAATGTTCCCACTAATAAAACTCCCAAAAAAATTCCAGAACCTCCAGCGCGCGAAATGAAGCGCCAAACAGGCATGAAAGGGACTCGGTCCAGTCTTGGCAACCCTTAATACCTGCGGTAGGTTCGCATCCCTCCAGGAATAGCCCACATACACACATCCATGCCGAAGCGCCACGCGCGCGCGCCTGAGTCCTCCCATTGTCCTTCCCGAGGCGTAGACAATGCAGCCTACAATGCTGCACCTTGCATCACACCCTCTCCCTCCATTCTCGCGTCTCCTCGCATTGTCCGTCGCACAGCTCAAAAGGATCAAGCGCCATGCAGCTCTGCGTGCGCTTGCTCCGTGAAGAAGAGAGACAGCCGCCGGAATGATTGGAAAGCGCGCGCTTGGACCCCCGTGAAAAACGTGCATTTTCCCTTTGTGTGCAGCCCGAGCTGTCATTGTCTTCTCTTCACGAGGGAGCAGGTGAACCGGACTCTCTCTCCTAAAAATCGAGAGACGCTGCACGTGCGCGAGACTTTCTTCACGCGCGTCCACGCCTACTCCCGAGGACACATGAAACGGGCTCACTCCGAGAGAGAGAGATTTTTATCGCGGGCCCGTTTTTGAAATATCACGGATAATATTGTCGACGTGTCTCCTTGGGGTGGACGCGAGAGCACCTCTATATCTCTCGGACATTCTCACGTGGCCGATTCCCCAATGGGGAGCGAGAGGAAGAAGCTCCGCTGCAGGCTATATTGTGTGTAGTAGCCGAAGGTGTGCGTAGCTTTCGCTGTTGATTTTCGATCGGAGATGGATTATCGGAGAGGGAAAAGTTGCGCGCACGAGCGCTGGGTGTATGTGGAGATAGAGATCGTCGAGGGCTACTCGCTCTACACTTTGGATTATGCAAATAGAGGGACGATGATTTTCTTGTTTGTTTTTCAGACGCTGCTGATGGGGAGATTTTTTTTTTAAATGGAGAGAGATTTTCCGATGTTTTTTTCGGGATTTGAATTTGAAGGATGTTTTGAGAGCGATAGGACATCCATTATTTCGCAATCGGTAAATTGCCTGATTGCACTGCAATTTATTTTAAGGGGATATGATATATTGAGTGTTTCCTTGGTTTTTTACACCTCTTTTAAAATGTGCATAATGTTACTAACAACTCGATGAATTATTCGTTAAAAGAGAAAATAACAAGGCTAGCATTTTCGAATCCAGCTACTCCTTAAACGCGCGCACCGCCGCCACCATCCCCGAGCCGCGGCGGATCGCAAAAAAGCCTACAATTATTGCCCCCGAGCGAGAATGCCACGAATTTTCGCCCGGAGACACAAGCGACAGCTGAAAGTCGGCGGCCGACGAGGCCTCGAAAAAAGCGCAAATTTAACTTGTCCCTAATCCGGTTCCGGCAAATCGATCCTTAGCGTCCACGTCCTACACTATATACCCGCGCTCTTTCGTATGCGAGAGAGGCGACGAGCGCCCGATATACTTTGGCCCAAATACGCGAGCAATGCAGCAGAAGAGCGGCTCGTCCGTATAATCTTACGGTAATAGGGGCCGGCTGCTTCTTCTATATACAGGCAAAAAAGGCCCGGAGAAGGCGAAAGATGCGAGAGGACCAATATAATTATCCCGCGCTTAGGATGGCGCGACGATTACGATGCGTATACACGTATATATACAGGCGTACGCGGGAGCGATTTCACGCGCCATTATTTTTGCGCTACGTCTGCGGCTCTAGGGTCCGTGTGTATATGTATGCGTGTATTTATAAGAGCGGCAGGTGTTGGAGCTGCCGGTGCTGTTAAAAAGGGTTTAGAAGAGCGGGAGCGGAATAATGATAGTACTTTAACTACCCGATAAAGTGTGCCAAATATCTTGGCGCGTTAAAAACTGCGTTTCGATTAACGAGGAAGAGAGCCGCTCGGGCTTTTTTCTCGATTTGCGGAGGGTAATAAGGTGGACTACGAGGCTCGAGTGGATATATCGAGCTTTTAGAACTATGCTGCTGAGGGGTTTTATCGAGTTTGATAGGGGATTATAGGTGAGGTTTTAGAAGCCGGTTTGGGTATTTTCGATCAGAGTAATTTCAGATAGTCTTTTCTTTTTTTAAGTTGTTTTTTTGATAGTTTTAAGATGAAATTCTTTTAGTCATCTACTGGAATTTTTAACGTGGTGTTGTTTGAAGCAGAATTCAAAATATATTTTACCAGATTTTGGTTGACTAAAAAAATAATACAAGATCGTCTAATTACTACCAACATCTAAATCACACAATTTTAGCCGCAACTCAGCAAGAAATTAAATAAAACGCGCTAATCGAGCCGTAAAACTTTCCAACGCAATCATAAACGCATATTGATTTTCAATACTCCCCGTAAAACACGCTCTGCCGCGAAAATTACAAGTATTATTGCCTCTCGCTCGCGCGGCTCGAAATCGTCGTGTAATAACGAGCCGAGCCTACATTTTGAAAAATCATCAGGCGTGAAATTGGACATTAAGCCAATATCCACACGCTTGCAGTCTCGAAATTTAAAAATCAATTTGTCGGCATAGAACCTTTCCCTCTCGAACCCCTCTCTCTCTCTCTCTCTCGCGACTCGATTACCTCGATTTCTATGCTCCTCTTTTTTTCCAGCCGCGAAAACGACTCGGGCACGCGCTGCGCTTTATAATTCGCGGTTGCGCGAAGGCGCGAACGAGCCGAGGGCTGAGCGGGCAATTAGAGCTCGTTTAGGGGCGTTTAGCGGCTCGCTTACCAAGCCGCTCTTGAAGCTATTATCGACTTATTACTCGCGCGAGACGTGCCGAAATATCGTCGTTGTTGTTAACGCGAATCGATGTATATAGGCAGCGAGGCAGCGCACTTCGCACCCTCTGCTGCCTCGGGTAATGACGCGAATTATCGGCCGCAAAATGCCTCTTTGCGATGGTAATGAAAAAGGTGAGTTACGGAAAAATGAGAGCGGAGGCAGCCGGCTGCGTTGGGCTTTGCGATTGTTTATTTTTAATGTGGCCGAAAATTAAATGGTTTCCGTGAATTTTTCATGAATAAAAGATGCGGAATTATGAGATCACGATGACACTTTAAAAAATATTAAGCATTATAAGGGCATTGAGTATTAAAAGATATATGTAAGCTTTTTATGAAGAGAGAACGATTTTAAAATGATGTAATTATGGTAATAAAAAGACTTTCCAGATCATTTCATCCAAGCATTTTCATTACTTGCGAAGCTATACAGCTGATGGGCTTATTAGAAATAACCGGGGCTATATACTTGTATTTATTTCTTAATCAACATTTTCATCAATAAAAATTTATTGTTACTAATTAAAAAACTGACATGATATCATAATTGTATAGGGATAAATACTGCTTTTAAAACTCTTAAAGTAAAAGGTTTCCAAAGGGCAGTACTTGGAAGGAAACCCATCTTTTTGGTGTATGAAGATAAACGAATGGCTAAATGAAAATGAATTTTTTTACAATTATACTTCATTCCGAAGATGACTTTTGAAAGTAAGTAGTGTGTACTTATTAATTTAGTCAAACTTAAAATAAAATTAACGTAATCATAGAGCTCGATGCATAGATCGAAATTGCAGCTGAAGACTCGACAAAAGTTTTTTCTTTTCATGGACAAGCTTGATCATATTACCGGCGTAATCTTATTTCTTCATTATATTACCCGCGCAAAGAGTAAGTTGCTTAATTTTATTGGCTTTCTCAGGAATATTTTGCTCCGCATCGTCAGATCCCTGTGTTTTTCTTTTACTACGTACTTGGGTACAGGAAACATTTAATTTAAAAATATCATTCGTGTGTGGTATTTGATAAAGGAATTCTTAAAAAAGATTTACTCAGAATTAATCATAGGTTTTTGTTTAAATCATCACAAATTCACAGATGATAAAATGAAATAATATGAAAGTCTAAGTAGACAACAAATCATCAATCTCATTACTAATAATTTTCGCATTTGAATTGCAAGTTCGAAAGCATCTATCCTTAGCCTTCAACTCACCAACCATACCGAACAATCCACGCAAACTAGCGACTCCAACCAAGAAACTGTACTAGCACGATCTCAGAGACTCTCAGTACACCCAGCGAGTCTCTCCTCGAGTACAAGGAGGCATCCGAGTACAACAGCGATTAAGCCGATTAAAGGTAAATTATATATCGTTAGTGCCGGAGCTTCATTAACCGCGAACGGGGAGCTATACCCGTGACTATACACGCTCAAAGTAGACGCTTGCGGCAGCTGCAGCGCCGAGTGAGATCTACCCGTTCCTGCGCTCTCTCCTCTCGTCGCGAGTATATTTTCATTCGGAGAAACCACCTCGCGCAGGTAACACGCGCCGCGGGATTTCGCGCTAATTAAGATTCCGCGTCGCGGAAACGAAAGGAAGCTGAAATTTGTCGGGTGGACTTTGAAAAATTTTAACTCCGGAGTTATTTTAAACAGATGTAGCCGGCCTGCTGGAAAGCGGGGCCCTGATGGATCGAGGGGAGGAATCGGAGCGCGCTAGAGGAACGTTTAATTCGCGCGGTAAATAAGCTGGATGAGGAAGATATTTTGCTAATGTGCCGCGAGGTATTTCCACTAGGAGTTTTTGTTGATGCGTTGGCTTGAACTTTTGCGACTTGCGGGCTGCACTTGTTGTTGCGAGCGTGTTTATAATTATCTTCGCTTTTAATTCGATAATAACTTTTTACGAGTCGAAGGAGATCTGAGAAATTTATACCGATATCGTTAATGCTCTTAAAACGTTTTAAAATTACGAATCGAATTTAATGTTGATTTTAATCATCGAAAAATCAGAATGGTATTAATAACATTCTCAAAATAGCTATCAAACAAATTAATTTAATTTAATTAACCGAACGTTCGATCGATCCCATAAACCGCCTCTCTCCTTCCTGTCAATAAAAATCAATTTTACGGACCTCGTCGCGCGGCCGTACAGCCTCGTAAAACCGCCAACATCTTTCCACACTAAGTCCTTTATCGGGCAAGATAGCAGCGAGTCCCACGCGCCGCGGACTTCACCTCAGGAGTACACGTTTTTTCGCATCGATTCGCGAGTTATTTTAAAAACAAGGCGCAGGTGGCGCGTATAGGAATTTATATTCTCGGCGCCTTTTGCGAGCGATGCGAGAGGCAAGCGAGGCATCTTAATCGGCGCTAATGAACGCGCGGCGCGAGCGAGTTCATTTGCACGTGCGCGGAGTTTAGAAAGTCGCTGAGGCGAAAATTCGCGGCGCGTGAGATACATCGCTTGCGAAATGAACGCGGGTATAGGTTGAGTATGGGCGAGTGTAATGGGTCCTTGAAAAATCGTAATTATATATCTCTCGGGTGAGATTTTGGTGTGTGTAATGCTGGATAATAAAAAGGAGCCGGAATAAGGGACGCGGGTTTGTGTCGTTTCATCGGTAGTAACGAGCCCGAGTCGTGCGAACTTATCTTGTTGGCGAGATCGAAGTTTTTATGTGCGTATGTACGCGTGCGAAAGAGGAGGTTGATATCTAAATGATTGCTTCGAAATTGATCTTCCTTTCACCGTTCGTTTCTGCATCTTTTTGCGATCGGCTTCTATTTTTTTTAATTCTTATAGGATGGGTGGTTCGTAACTAGCTTCCGATGAATTCCGTTGTGTTTGTGGCGCAGAGTTCACCATGAGGTCGGTTCTTTCTCCTTCAGAGTACTTTATGTTTCGTATTCTGAAATACAGTATAAATATAATATGTACTTTTCGACAGGGATGAGCAAGTCAATTATTTAGCTAGTGAAGTTTTCCACGAGTAATAAGGTTCGAACAATATTTTATATCAGGAGCACCGGAATATCACATCAAAGTCGTGATTTTGAGGTTAGAGTGTTATAAAAAAGTTTTTTTTCTTTATTTTAATATAAATGCATAGAAATTAACTCTAAATTAGAAAATATAATATCTATTTGTATTTTTCTTTAAAATAGAAAACTATGCAAAATAAAGACGTTGATTTCAGTTTCAGTGCGTATTAAATTTCAATTATATCTTCCAAAGAGAAAATAAATAGAGTTCCTCAACGGTAGCACATTAGTTTATCAAAATCTAAAGTACATAATTGCAGCCATCAGATAGCCACAGACAACCTCATCTCTCCATCTCGGCGAAAACAGACCAGCTCCTGGCAGCAGTCGCCGAGATCCCGGCCAATTTTCGGCTTACGCAGCCTCCCGTCAAAGAAAAATCGCTGCCCGCGATCTGCCCCCGCGCGTAGGCGAGACGCTCAGCTACGAGTATCGGGTTACAGGCAAAAATGAGCCGCGCCATTTCTCTTTTCCTCTCACGGCGCGCGCGCATTCTTCATCCAAGCTTGAAAGATGCCAAAGGCATGCAAATGACGCGTGCGCTTTCATTGTTGACCGCGCCTTAGTTTTTAAGTTGGCCCCCATTGTCGTCTTGACAAAGGGCCAAGTTGCTCTTGCACGCATACAGAGCCAAGGACAATGAGGAGGGCGCGCGCAGAGCAAATAGGACGTTCTAGCTGTTCCTTTATCCTCCCGGGCGCCTGCTCTATTCAGATCGCTGGGCTCTCGCACTGGAGTGTCTTAGGGGAGCTGTGGTTGCACGCGTGCTACGGATCTTCCGCGTGTGTATTTTCGCGCTGCAAGGTGCAGCTTTGTTCTTTCGTGGAAGGTTACCGAGCGGGAGGTCAGTGAAAAATTGGCCGAGTTCTGTGAGCGTCGCGGATCAGCGCGAAAAAATAGAGGAATACAAAGGGAGGAGAGCAATGGGAGAGAAATCCACGTGAGTTTCACGTAGAAAAAGTATCGAATGATTTGGTGCGGAGTCTAAGAGCGAGCTTTTGTCTTGTCATTGTCTCTGGCTTTTCTTTTTTTCCAAACCGATTATCTCTGCATCACCTGTAGGTAAGAGTCGGCGGGGACCCATGAGTATAGTGCCTATGCAGACACTTATCCCGTCGACTTTTCGTGTAATTGCTTTTTATGGAGCTACGTGCTAGTTTGTGATTTTAGATATGGCGAGGTTTGGAGGACTGTTTTCGCCGAAAAACGAACTTTTCTTTTTCTTGGAGTACGTTAATAC
>JAPYZA010004010.1:0-13594 GCA_030522685.1 Eupelmus azureus | reverse complement strand
ATTGTTATATAAATAATTAAAGCTTTTAATTTGAAATTAACATATTTAAAAAAGAATTACGTTATTCACCAAACACTTCAATTACCATTAAAAATTGCAAGTCTGAATAAAAAATTTCAAAAAACCATCACCCATAATCACGATCCTCAACAAATCCTTAAGCTCACTCCATCAACCCCCCACCCCTCCTATCCACCTAAATGAATTCTACCCAGGTGCGAAGGAGCGATTCCCGAAAAACCGCGGGCAAATTCGCCCCGACCACTAAAGCCACGCTTCCACCTTATCCGGCGCGTGCAAAATTTCTCACACAGCCTTGCCACCTTTTACGACGGCATAATGCGCTGCAAAGGCGCGAGCGAGCGCTCCGCAGAGCCTGCACTCATCAGCGATGCGGTCAGCGCCGCTTGATTTATGGCAGGGAGCATCTCCAGGCCATCCCGGCCAGAAATCTGCCTCTCGGTATCTACCTTAAACACCTACTTTGCGCCCGGGCAACGAGAGCGCCGAGAATCCGATCAATCGGACCTTAATGGCCGCATAGCCGCGCAAGCTGAGCTGTATACAGAGAGGCCACACCGCGAGAACTGCTCATCATCCGCGCCCGTAATTTTCACGTTGTTAGTACGCGCGCCTGTGCAAACGCGCGAATGATAGGTTGGTCGAGCGCGAGAGAATTTGCCTGGGTATATATAAAGCAGCGCGCGTCTGTGGATTCCGCCACGGGCTGTATATAAGCTTGCTTCTCCGGCGCGCGCGTGGAAAGAAGCAAGCGCAGGTAAGGTCGGAGCTGCTGCGATCGTCTCGATTTCAGGGAAGGACGATTCTGTCAGCGCGAGGACGCTTTCGGCGCGTGCGAGCAGTCGGTTACTTAAGGACTGTCGGAGAGGTAATTCGACGCGGCTCTTCCTCTTTTCTTCGCGAGGGAGCCGGCGATCTTTGCTTGCGAAAGCGGCGAGCGCGGGACACGCTTTTTTTCGGCCAATCGGCCGATTTCGCGCTGCCGATCTGTGGTCAGCTTGGATTTATGGGTTCTTGGTAGGTAGAGAGCTGTGCACGTGCGGATGAGCTTCTTTTCGGATTTCTTCTATTTTAAGTTACTTTTTTAATTTGGAGATTGGGATTTTTACTAAAAATAATTGCGAAGAGTATTTAAGTTTTTTCAGCTCGTAAGCTCAATCAAAGTAAATCATTAAATTAGTGTAATTTCTCAAGATTTAAAACAAAACATGCCGCTACAGTCTTCTCCACTCGCTATTACCACCGCAACTCATCATAGAACCTCCCCAACGTTTCTCACTTTCACGCGCTTTGTTCGTTTGACCCTCTACATATCCAACCTTCCTCGCTTTTTCTAGCGACTCGCAATTGCCCCGTAATAGTCATATAAGCGTTTCGCGGAACGCGCTCGCTCGGCGGGGAACGAGCTTAGCGCGATGCACGCTTTTTGATCGCACGAGTACGGGAAGGAGGAAAGTTACGCTAACGTCTAAATTATTTTGCCGTAAAGTCATTTGGAGAGACGGACGGGGGAAAGGCCGAATCGGTCATATAACGCGCACTTGCGAAGCTGGGGCATAAAGCGGCTTCGTGTATATATAAGTGTCGGCTGTTGCGCTGCCTTTTTGTTGTGTTATTCGTACGAGCGCACGCGCGCTCCGTTTTATTTTTTGTTGTTAAATGCAGCACTTGTGCGCGAGGAATGAAGTGGAGAAGGGAAAGAAGCAGACTGTGGTTGATAGGATGGACTTAGCTATTCGCGAGTGTATTTGGATTTTATTACGCTTCGAGCATTTTATAGGAGGCAGCTTATATGTACGGTATTTTTCATGAAAGTTTGTGCACAAGGATTGTGTTGACCGTTTTGAGTTTAAATGTTTCAGAATCGTTGTTTGATCGACCAGCAAAGTTCTGGCTTTAAAGAGTAATAGTTTATTAATTTGTAAGTCATCTGACGGTTAAAAGTACTCCTTAAAATTATTTTAGCCTTAACGATGAACATTTTAAAGTTGTAATTAAATAGTTGAAGCTTATAAACTTTTCATCACACTCTCATTAAAAATATTTAATTTCAACAACTTAAAAAAATCAAGCCTAAAGTTTAAAAACTATAGGCTCCAAAAAAATCTGCCTCGATAATGACCGGCCCCAAACAAGCACGCGCTCAGCGAAGAGCCAAGCACTTTGTAACCAACGGCTACGCACTCGCTAGTGGGTGTGTAACCCGTCCTTAAAAAGCGCCCACTCGAGAGAAAAAAATCGCCTCTCTCGCGCTCTCTCTCTCTTTCTTTCCATGCGCGAACGCAGCAACGCTCGAAGGGCCCGGTGATCGATGGCTCCAGCGTTTATTTAAAACTCGGCTCTGCTCGTAGGTGTATGCGTACGTGTGTATATGTGCATTCTCCGCTGGTGCGCGCGGGCTGAATCCGCGGAAGTGCGTCCAGGACACGGGAGTTTCTCACTCGCAGCTCTCCAGCGTCATGCTGCGAGGCAGCGGGCTGTAGCTTTAAGTACGGGTGTTAAGGATATATACACGAGGCATAAATTGCGCAACGCTCGGCCGAGAGGAAGAAAGTGTGTAACGATGCAAAATTTTCAAGCGGCTGCTGCTGCTGCTGAGGTGTGCTCTTGGGTATATAAGAGGGAGGACGAGTCGCGCGAGGTATTTGTAGATTGCGTATGCGTGAGACACACGCAGGGATATACATGTGGCTTGGTAGCTATTTCGGTTTAATTGTGATCGTTTATTGCTTGGTTACGGAAGAATGGATTTTATAATCTTTTTAAACTTACAAGCTAATAAAGTGAATAAATTAGAAAGAACGAAGGTTCTTATCCATGCTTCAGGCTCTTTTTGCAGAAATAAACTCTTACGAAAACTATCGGCAAAGTAAGACAGAAAATTAAAGCCTTTTTCGAAAGACTTCACTCCAATTACCTTGATTTAACGTCAAGGCCCGCAGCGCGACAATCGATGTTTAACATCGGCAGGCTGCCCTGTTAACACGCTCGGCTCGTTAATTCGCCGTGAAAAATTCCCGCTTATCGGCGCTTAATCAGCAAAAAAGGAAAAAATCCCCCGTCCACGCGATCCGGTTGTTTTTCTCGCGTCATGGCTCGTTTTGCGTCGCGCGCACGCCTGCACGAAAGAGAAAAAGGGCCTGCGTTCGCCGTGTAATTTCCGAGTCGCGTGGCTGGACTCGCGGCACGCGTCCAGAGCTCTCCTTCGCTTCTCCCTCGGCATTTCTACGATTCCTCTCCCGTGTCCCTCGGCTTCTCCGCAGAAATTAGGTATATAGGCCTGCTCTCGAAATTATTTTCGCGTCTCTTCGAGGGAAACGATTACAGCGCTGGAGCTCCGGTCGCGTGCGATAGTCACGCTACACGCGCGCCAATTTTCTAAATCGGCAACAGCTGCGCGCATTCTCCACTTATCGGGCCTGGGACGTAGAATTTGCAAAGTGTGTACGCAGGGAGGACGAAGATGACGAATTCGGAGCCTCGAGCGCGCATTCTTGCAGCAATTTTTTTTGCTTCTCTATAAGGCCGGCTGCTGCTGCTGCTGCTGCTGCTGCTGGGATAATTGAATTTTGGAAGAGGAGCCGACCGCACAATGCGACAGCGAGTTCGTAGCTCCGGGGCTAAAATGTTTTGAATACACGATTTATATTCATGCCGCGGACTTTGTTGGGATGTTTTGAAGGCAGGAGCTCTGCGTGCTTGCAGGCGGATGTTGATTTTGGTCAGGTGAGGAATCTCTTGTTGACGGATGACGAGCAAATTATTTTAGCCCAATAATAGTTCTTGACAGGATGCTGCATTGAAATTGCCAAGGATCATGCGATCGTTATTCAATATTTCTCATGAAACGCGCTCACGATAAATTTTCATTTCAATTTTTCGAAAACAACGGATTTACATACTAACCACTTTCATTTCGCTTTCGGAATCGGCTTAACAAAACCGCTCCCTCACAAATAACGTAATTTAACGGTCGAGCGAGGAATCACTCTCGGCTCGCAAATGAGTAAAGCTCATGTTCTCGGCCATCGGCCGTATCGAATTTCCGATCTCTACAATCGCGCGCTGCCCCTCGCTCACTTTTGTAACTCTAACTCCGGCTCGGACTGTGTACACGCTGACGTGAATATTAATAGCGTTAAAACTGAATCAAGCCGGAGCGGCAGTCGAGTATACGTCAAGAAGCAGCAGCAGAATTAAGCCGGTTCGCCGTCGAAAGACAGCTCGGCAAGGATGTTATATTCTCCTTTTTTCTTCTCTTTCTCTCGCGCCCCGCGCCGTCGAGAGACAGAGAGAGTCGGTGAGACTTAAAGCGTTTCACGCTATCTTGCCCCAGCGCCCGGAGATATGGAAAGCGACAGCTTTTAATTAAAAGATTTACGATTTGTCCTTTTCCTCTCTCTCTCTCTGCTGCCCGTACGTGATCATCGGCCTTCTTTAAGCTCTCGCGGATCGCCTGTGACCTTTTTTTCCAGCCAAGGTACACGAGTCGCTCAATTAGCGGCCGATCAGGGTGATTGTTAAAAAAGGCGCATGCCGTCGTTTGTAAGCGGGTGCGTATGTTCTCGTTTGCTTCCTGACAGCTGCTCGCGAGGAGGGATAATTTAGAAATTTATTGCCTTTATTTTAATAAGTCGGAAAATACGTTATCCGCGACATCCAAAATAACTGTAATCCGAAACGCAAAACCTGAAAATTTGAAAAAAATTCCTCGGAGGTTTCAGGTATCTTATCAGCGCTATCGCTTCATCGACACAGCCAACTTAAAAAACCAGCGCGCAAACGATCCTGCTCAAAAAAGCAAGGCATTATACCCACACGGCTCGCTCAAAAATCGCAAAAAAGAAGAAGCCGAGCGACGGTCGAAGAATATGCCAGATTTTCTTACGCCGGGCGTGGCTCCGCTCTTATAAAGCCGCCCAGCAGGAATCCCGAGAGTGGAAATTAAACAAGAAACGTCGAGTGGCTCCGGCTCCTTCCTGCCATCGTCACCTGCGCGAATCTTTAATTCATTGGGCTCGTTGACTCGCGTGGCTCGCGTCAAATCATCGATAAGAATCGGCTCCGCATTCTCATCTCGTCGAGGCTCTTTTTGCGGCCGCGATTCCTGCGGCACATAAGAAGCCAGATATGCCGCGTGCCCTCCGCGAATAACCGATGGCTTTCCCAGAACGCGCCGCGAGCGGCTTGAAGCCACTCTTTTCGGAATGCGGAGAGAGTGAGCTACGGTTTTCTTCGGTGGATGGAAAAAATTCCGGATGCCGGGCAATTCATTATTGAAACACCTCTCGGGACAGCGCGCGCCGAGGAGGTATTGCTTTTTAAAGAGTTGATTTTTGGGTAAGATAGGTTTTTATTGTGGTTATAAGTAATGTATGGTTGAGAGTGAGTTTGTACTGAATTTTGTAGGATTAAATAAAATTGACGCGACGGTGGACGTCGACCGTCAAAATAGAAAAAACACGTGATTAATTCGCGTTATAAATCAAACTGGTTCTCCTAAAGGTATCAATATTACCATTGCATATAATTAAGTTTACCATACTTAATCACAGCTTTTATAAGGTATCAATAGCCGGCGCGCCTGCGCGCAATAAAAATCGCCCATCTAATTATAAAACTGTTCGTACCAAGCAGCCCATCCAGAATAATTTATAGATAGAACATAAGCCGGCCACTTGTAGCATAAATTCCTTTCAATCATCCGAGCCTTTTTGCATGCCCGCTCATTTTACTCCCGAGAATCCGAAAGCTCGTCGTCGTATATCAATTTACAAGGCAAATCCTCGGCAGTCGTAAAGCAACAAAAAGACCCGACACAAGCGTCCAATCTCGTTATATTAGACAAAACGAGACTAGCAAAGCGTCCCACGCGCAAGAGCTAGCCACACGCACCTTCGCGATACCCGCGCTCCAGTCGTAAACTTGGCGTAAACGTTCTTAAACGAACCGCGAGTTTTACGATATAACCCATACGCGGAGCCGCGCCGATGTATATTGTAATTGCGAGGTAATAAACGCGCCTGCGCTTTTTCGGCGCGGGGCGGTATGCATTTCATGAATGCGACAATGGCCGCGCGTTTTGCATGTAAAATGCAAGCCGCGTGCGCGGGTATACGTGAAGGAAGCGGCTGCGCCCCTTTGGTTTTTTTTGGGAGGCTTTTTTGCTCGGGTGCAACGAGTTGCGTGTCATTAAGAACGTTTTCATGAGGGTTTATTGCCCCGTTTATTGTTGCGTTTATTCCGGCTGGCGAGGATGCGCAGGAAAACTGCGGAGTAATCGCTTTCTGATGGTTATATGTGCGCTTGCTCGTTTAATTGCAGGGTGAATGCTTGCGAATTTCGAGGGATTCCTAGTGATTATGGATAGAGGTTCTGCTGAGAGTAGAGAACAGTTCTTGGATCGATTAATGTATCTATTAATCATCGTAATTATTTAGAAAAAACTCTTTAGCATATGAATGAGTTCGTTTTAACTTGCATAATAGGGCATTTCTAAAAAAACGCATTCCCCGTCTAAAAAATGTACGTGAGAGCTAGCGCGCACGTCGCAAGGTCAGATAATCAATCTTAGTAATATTAATTACTCGCAGCTCGATATAATCTACATAAGCCTAAATTCCTCGTTTTGAGCTTTCACCGATCTCAACGACGTTGAGGCACACGAGTCGGTTAATGAGCATGCGCTATCCGGCTTATTTGGCTCCGTTATCTATGGCAAAAAACACTTTGTCGGTGACTCACCAAAATATCGATCTTATTAGAATGCTTAGCGCGGACAGGAGTTATCCGAGGTGATCTTTAAAAATCAAATTGATCGCATGTAGAAAACGTCAATTTAATCGCGTGTACGAAAAAATATGCAACAAATTTGTGCACTAATGGCTGTTTGTCAGTTATAAAATAAATTTTCTTGTAGATAAGAGTTTTCAAGATTTAATCACTCTTAAAAAAATATAATTTATATTTCTTTAAAATTTTTATTGTTACAGAATGAATACAATCTCTGGCTAAAAAAAATGAACTGAACGAAACAAGAAGGTGTAAAATTTTTTAACTCGTCCCTAAAAGGAGCCTGAAACTAATTCGAGTTTTAAAATCCCCGAGCTGAAAATGCGCAGCCAAAAGAAAGAATTTTTTTCTCCCCGCAAGCAACGGCGCGATAACGTTGTAAAACACGTCCTGAAAAATCCCAAGCTTCCTTCCTCTTTTTTGCCCGTCTGGCGATTTTCTGCCCACGTGCGCTTGACAATCGGCGCGAGCAGTGGTAATCGGATTGCCGCTTCTTTTTCCTTATTTATCTGTCGCGGCCGGCAAAGGACATAATTAACGCCGAGCGGTGTTAATGAGAGCGAGAGCACGTGCACGTGAGGG
The DNA here is from genome assembly GCA_030522685.1 of Eupelmus azureus. NCBI lineage: Eukaryota > Metazoa > Arthropoda > Insecta > Hymenoptera > Eupelmidae > Eupelmus > Eupelmus azureus. The sequence continues at coordinate 6,199 of JAPYZA010004010.1, read as the reverse complement.
GAAACGTCGCCGATAATTGGCCGAGGCGCAAGCGAAATTTATTCGCCGCGGATAAAGCCTAATTCCGTGTTGGATACACCAGGGCCAAATCACAGCCGGGGAATCGAGTGCGCGCGCTCGCGTGTATACGGCTGCATGAGTGTACACGAATGCGGAGCGGCCGCAACAGCGATCGGCTTGTCGAGAGAGTTGTGGAGAGCTGCTTTTACATTGACCGGGTTCGGATATGTTGGATTACTGGAGCTCTGTGTTGCGGCTTGGCCGAATTACGGAGAGTTGCGGATTTTTTCGAACCTTATGGAAAGTAATAAAAGGTAAGGTTTGGAGTGATATTGAGATGATTATTATTTTTTATTTTTAGTAATGTTTGCAAGTTTAATGTGGTGTTTTTATATATTTAAGAAAACATACACCTATTCACTATAAGACAGAAAATAAAAGTAAAGAAAATGAGCCTTCACCTACTTTTTGCATAAATAGAAAAGTTTAACTACTTCAAAAGTTATAATAAGTAGTTCAAAGATAGGTTTGAAAAATGTGCGCAAAATTAAAACTGCAGTTCTCAAGGATTTTGCAGTGCTTTTTTTTGTTTAATTAATATGGAATTTCTTAAATGATATAAGTGACTTACCCTTTAATTATAATAGACTGAATAATTTTCCACTAAATATCTTGCTCATATAAGTTTTGTTTATTCGATAGAATGTTATTAATTATGTATTTATGTTGACGTTTGAAAATACATAGTAATATTTCTTAATTCATGATTTATAGTGCTAACTGGAATTTTCGGTCTCACTTATAAGAGTTTGATAAAAAACAAGAATATTTTAATAGTTGTATCAATTGAGATTATCATATTAAATGCGATTGATACAAAACTTGAAATACAGTGTCAACTTTGGTCTAATTTTTGAGTGACACTCGCTATCCAAAAACATCAAACAGCTATTAGCATAGAGTGAAAGACTTTATTTATGGACATATATTACCGTGTAATTATAATTTTAATCACAGACTTTAATCTAGCCGGCGAAAGGACTATATTACGCTACCGTTATCTGTAATGGATATATTGTTTTAATAACTGCTTTAACAGTTTATCTTAAATTCGACTTATCACACTTTTGGATAATTTTGCGATTAAAATCATTTACTCGTTCTTTTGATTTGCATAATGTACTTTATAGGAAAAACTTTTAAAATTCCTCCTATATAGTTTTTGTTTTTGTTGTATTCTCAATGGAGACCAAACTGCATAAAAGCAATATTTCGGCCCCCAAACCTTAAAACTAATTTGAAATTTATAATCAAGAGAAAAACGTCTCTAAAACTCGATAAAAAATAACTGGCTAAACCTGCATAAATAACGTGTCAGATTGGGCCGAGCAAAAAATTAAAAGGTAGCCGAAATTAAAGCCAGATTACACAAACAAGAAGCTAACAAATCCTAAGAGCGAAACAAAAATCCCTCAGCACTCCCGACTTTTTACGTAAAAATCGCGGGCACAGCTGGCGCTCGTGGTCGCAACCCTCCATTTGCCTCGAATGAACTCATCTCGCCGGCGCATCAGGCACCGACAGGGGCCCAAAAATTGAGACTTGATTTTAATTAAAAAGCCCCGCTGATACGCTACGCGCGCCCTCACGTACTAGAAAAAGACGACTCCGCAGCTACCGCATCGCGAAAATAAGATATACAATCTCGGCCGAGACTGTAGCGGCGCGTTCTCACGCTTCCGTTTGACGTCGAGAGCGAGCGACTCGGCCGAACGAGCGACCCGGCCGCGTCGTCGTATATCTTGTAATTGCACGTTCCAAGCTCTAGGTGCCTTGAAAAAAAAAAAAGTGCGCGCGCCTTACGGTCCGTGCGCTATACTTATTACACGAGAGAGGAGAGCGAGGAGAGGAGCTGTATATAGGGATGCTTTATCGTCGGAGGAAGGTTGGCTACATGCAGATGTGCCGTAGGAGAGTGGGCTATAAATTGCGAGCTTTCGTATATTTATTAATTAGCCGGGGCTTATTTAGTGCGAGTGAGTTTTATCGTCATTTTTAGAGCGAGGGGTCGTGTTGCTACATGTTTGGCTGCTGGAGATGTTAATGGCGTGCGGATTAAAGTGTGTTTTCTGGGGATTTATGATGGGGATTACTTTATTGGTTGCGAGGTTAAGAGTCTTTCTAGAGATTTTCATTACGTTTATTGGGGATTGCTAAATATGCTGGTTGCAAAATGCTTTCCAGATTATTTTCTTTTTATTTTAGAAATAAAATGTGTCGGGTCTTTTGGCAAATTATGTGTAATAATTGATATATTTTTCTCTCTTTAAATAGGAATGTTATAATTTAATAAATAAGTTGAGAACATAATGTTTAAGATTTACCAAAATTGTTCATCGTTTTCCATTTCTTATATATTCTTATCCAGCCGACAAAAGACCGAAAAATGCACTTAAAGAGCAATTCGCTGGCACTAAATGTTCATTTCGTCCGCAATAAAAATTCCAGCGAACCGATCCTCCCGAATTTTGTATAAATTTTCCCAGCTTTTTGTCCCCGCGAAGCTTTATCAGTTTTCGAATCCCAATGAATTTTCAACAACTCGATCCTCCGTCTCAGCGACAAGCGAAACACATTAATAAGATCCAGCACCAAAACGTGCAGCGCATCCAGGCTCTTTCCCCGTTCTTTTTTACATATTTAAGAAATCAAATGAGCCCGGCTTTTTGCCCGCGCGCAAAAAAAGTCCGCCGCGGAGGAAATAACGTTTCTGCCGGTCCCCGAGAGAAACATTTTACGCGGCCAAAAGAAAGGCCTATTCCAGACTCTTCTTTCCCTCTCGGAGTCTCATGCATATGTAGAGCCAGGCGAGAGATATCGATAGCCCTGCGCGCGCTCGCTCGAAAAACTGGTACAATCTTCCGCGCTCGCGTCTTTCAGCCTTGCTCGCATCGGCAAGGCCGAGGCTGCCTTTTTGCGCTTTGGACGCTCCTCGGTGTGGTTGCAGGAGCGAGCGTGCCCGAAATGTCAATTTCGAGAGGCTCGGGGAGAGGAAGGATGTGGATCGGAATGGCGAAATAGTTGGCTACGCGGGATTTATTTGAGGGTAGGGAGGTGAGAAAGTTTCGCGGTTGATACGTTTGGGATTGATTTTTAACGATGCTATTAGTGGCTTCGTAGGAATATGTTAGCTGGAGCTGGTTTCTGGTTGGGGATTCCTGAGACGAGTAAAAAGATGAGTAAAAAGATATTTTGTTTTGACTACGGTATGGTTTTTCAAACAGGTACTATTTTAGCAGGTAGAACAATTAAAAAGTTTATCATCTAAAACTTCCTCAAACTTAATACAAGGAGTATAAAGCATTCAAATATAGTACTACATATTATCAGTTCTCAAACTGCATTTCAAAATTAACCAGAGTTTCTAGTAAGAGAATCTCAAAAACAAAACAGATAATTTATTGATATGCTTATGAATAATATTAAAACAATGAAAAAATACATCAATAACACTAATTATACACTCTTTCCATCAAAACTGTCAGCATCACTATCAGCACCCACCCTAACTCAAAATCGCGCGTTTTCATCGAAACCCAAAACACTCCCACGAGACTATCATAAAAAAAAATTACTACCGCATCGTCGCTCGGGAAATCTATGTCTCCAACCATCCAGCATCCAGGCGCGTCAAGCCGGCGTGACACACGAGCTCGTTAATTCCCGCGCCGGCGGCCGACGCTGAACCTGCAGACGCGTAGACACTCTTTCTCTCGCGGGATGTATACGCGCTCAGGGCGCATCTGCCGATCCTCGGGGCTTATGTAAATTGAAATCCGGCCCTGTCGCCTCTCCGGCGAGTCGTTAGTTTTGGCCTCGCTTTAATTTGTTTAGATGACCGTGAGTGGGCTGTTTATCTGTATCTAGGCGGTGTGCATGATAGAGATAGATGTGAGGATGCGGCGCTAATTGTAGGTGGGACGTTGCAGAAGGTATCACCGTTTTGGGAATGAGAAGCTGAAAGGTAAATTGTTACGATTCCCTCGTGATAAAAGCTTATTTGCATATTCAAATGCAGGTATTTATTCCACCACGGATAAGCGGCTCGTTAACATGCAGGCATTCGGAAACTAAGTAGTTACTTAGTACCGAAAAAACTGTTTGTTAAACCAAGCCTGTCAATAAGTAAAATAAATATCTGCCAAGCCGCGTGATTGATTACTCCTTGAAAAAGCGTAAAAAACCAAAGCCCATACCTAGTCCAACAGGAAACCTCTCGGCAAAGCCTCGCAGCCTGCATAATACGTACACACTCGGCTACGTCGACGGCTAATCTCCACAAGCAGCGAGATCGCGCCGCAGAGAAAGTACCTGCGCCTGCCGTCGTACAACTTAGCTGCGGGCTCGATCTCAGCTCGAGATAGCCCGAGAGGGATAACTACCGTGCGCGCGCGCGTATACACATATACGCACACGTGTGTCTAAGAGAGGAGAGCAGTCTAGCCTAGAGAGAAACGGCGCCGTGAGTCGAGGGGGTAGCCTCATTACCCGCTAATAGTTCCCCGTATCCGTGGACCCGCAGGTCATCCGGAATTTCAATTTGGACGGGCTGGCACCAGGCGCGCTCCGGGGGGGTTTGCTCGAGTTTTGCATACTAAGCGAGGACGCAAGCGCCCCCGTCTTCTATAATATATCTTTTTTACGGATATTTTCTCTCCCTCTTGGTTTTTCTTCTTTTTTTTTTTTTTGCTGGTTGGGAGATAGGAGAGCGGATCGTGTGTTCGAGATGAATACATTATGTCTTTAGAATTAGGTTTTTTTTAGGTTGGTGGGAGCTGGATGGTTTAGTTTGGTTTGGGGCGAAGCTGAATTTCTTAATATTAATGTGCGTATAAAAAAGTCGTTTCGGAGAAAATTGGTCCGTTTTTGGTAGTATAATTTCTTGTTTAATTCCAATAAATTTTCTAACTGGAAGGTTGAAGGAATTTTATGAGTACGCTGGAGAATTAATTTATAATTGTGGCTTGAATTATTCATTTAGAAATAAAGTTCTATAAGCGAGCATGTAGTATTTAAATGAGATATAATTTTACTGAATACAACTTTTCAACGTTTACTGACAAATTTACACTTTAGATCTTGGAAAAATTTATTACACATTTTATTAACGCTCGACTATATTTACGTGCATCTGGGTCATCCATTAATATTTATACAACACAGTTTGTTTTACAAACTCCACAAAAAGCGGCAAAAATAACTATTAAAAATAACAAAACTAAAAATAAGTACAGAGTATCACCCAAGCGCCTGTGAAACACCATGTTAAAAATACACGTGCAACAACCCGAGCGTCATCCCCGAGAAGAAAAAATCCACTTTTCCCAGCGCACTCCGGATCTTGATAAAAAAGCGTAGTCAGCGCATCGCCAAATTCCAAAGGCCGTCGAGTCAGCAAACAGGTCCGCTCGTTACGAATTAGTTAATCAGCCCGTGCTCCTCTCCGCTCCAAAAGAAAGTCAAAATATAATGACGCGCGCAGCTCGGCGTTAAATAAGCGTTACATCCTCCGAAACCTCGAGGCACGCACCTGTACTCTCCCCGGTAGCTATCTCCGCTTTTCAAAGATCTCTTTTGATCCCCGGCAAGCGGCGAAAAGTCAAAGAGCCGCTCGCGCGTGCTGGGATTCGGTGACGAGTACGGTAGCCAGCGAGCGGCGGTGTGTCCTTCTTTCCTTGGCATTTTAACGATCGTCGCGTCTAAGCGACAGATCGCGATCGTTTTCGGGGGGCTGCTCGGAGCGCAAACGAGGAGAAAGGAGCGGAGATAGCGCGACTGTGCCGTGAGGACGGCCCGGGCTTAATTGGGCTCCGTGTTGGCCGGCGCTATCTCTCGGAAAGCAAGCCGCGAGAGATGAGAGAGCGGTAGTCGGTGTATAGGCCGACCGGTGCTGCTGCCCTTGTTTCTTTCGGAGCCGAGCTCGCTCGAACACCTACGCTCTCTGGGGAGGAAGAGAGCGGAAATGGTCTGCTGGCTTTTTGCTGAGTCATTTGTATGTGTGGATGGGGCTGGCGTAACGAACAAATTTTTAAGGAAGGCTGGGATTCTGGGGATGGTTTGGAGATGATAACGTTTTGTTTAGGGACTGTTTTGTAAATATACGAATTTCTTTTTATATTTACGCTTTTTGCTATTGAAC
>JAPYZA010004009.1:0-23469 GCA_030522685.1 Eupelmus azureus | reverse complement strand
GAATTTGGTTTTTGAATTTTCGACGGATTTTATTACTCAAGACAATTTTGCCGAGCAATTCCATTTAGCGCAACGCAAATGTTAAATATTCAGAAGCTCTTCGCGCTAATTGAAGACCATTTAATATTCTTTCAAGTAACGTATGCTTTTTTCCTTCAAATAGTTGTCGGGTTTAGTTTCATGAGAATAAAAATTTGGCACAGACAAAGATTTTAATATATTTTGATTAATATTTTTAACATTTAAAATTATTTAAAAATGATTTTGATAATTCATTTAAAATTGTAAATTTTTATAGGATCATAAGATGAGGCACATGGCAGATTTGCAGCAGTCCGTGGTATCCGATATGGATACGAAGCAGCAGATAAACAATCAAATTATACAGTATGAGGAGAACCTCGAGCGGTTACACTGCGAACAGTTCCGTCTTAGGTGCTACATGGCAAGCTTGCAAAGTGGCGAGCTGCCAAATCCAAAGGTATAAATTTTATGTTTTTCTGTTGTACATAATTCAATAAATTAAGTAATTCAATGAATTTTTTACTTTAATTCTTTATTCAAAATAGTAGGCCATAGGTGGTTGGAAACATAAACATTTATTTTCAAAATCCTCATTAAGAATATATATTTGCTTTAAATATTTAAATATTTCAATGCAAATTTCAATAATACTCCGACCAAAGCACTGCTTATTACACTTTGTATTGCAATGTGAACTAGTGAATTAGTTTATGTTAATTAGGATAATCTATTGAATTGTCTTCACCTTACGTGTGCTCAACAGGTTTGCAAGAACATATACTGAAATTTCGCGTGTCTAATACCTGTAAACGTACAAAAGCAATTGATAGCCATGTTATAGTCACGCATTCAACACAATATCGTATATAATACAAATTGGAATAGCGAATTGTAAATCATTTTTTCTAAGAAAAATACTTTCCTAAAGTCATAATGTACCAGATAGTAAAAGAAAATAATCTTTGTAACATTGTAATTTATCAATGATACACTTAGAAACTTATATTCGAGATTAATAATAAACTAAGACAAACGACAACATAGCACTTTTTAATAAATTATATAAATATTCACGAAAAGCTTCCTTCTAAAAAGGAACAAATATGTACCCACGCAGATGAAACCAAAAAAAGAAATGTAAAAACCACGCCCCTATTCTTCTGTTCACAGAGTCTCCTAGCCCACGTTTCACGAGCAACGAAACAGACCCTGAACAAGCTGGGCGTGTTCACGGTGTCGTCGTTCCACGCGTTCATCTGCGCCCGCAGTCCTTCGCTGCTGAACAACCTGCTGGCAGGCCGTGGAGCCACAAAGCGCAGGCCGCTCCTGCTTTCGCGCTCCAACAGCGGCTCCAGCCGGCGCTCGCTCCAGATCTCATCGAGGGACGAGGAGAAGAACGTCAAAGTCACTGTACCTGAGAACCAGGTGGAATAGCTTGTTTGTCTTTTGATTCGCAATACTTTTACACTGTTGATGTTATCTAAAACAGGATTGAGAATTGAAAGTCTGAAATTTCTCGTTAAACTTTTTAAGTATTTTGGTATTTATATATTTTCGATTTGATTTTTATCGTCTTACTCGCGCTTTTGAACTTTCATAACTTACTAAGATTCGAAATTTGATTTTGGCGACTTTGAATGTATTTAAAACTCTTATATGATCAGATAGAGCTGGTTACTTAGCTGATAAAAGAAGTTTTGATTATGGTTTGCTGAAACGATTTACTTATAAAAATAAATCAAAGAGAAAAAAATTTTATTTTCTAATATTGATGAGATAGTAAGAATCTCATTTTATCGCTATTGAAATTTATTTATTTTCAAAACGTAATATAATCTCAGTTGTTTATTAATAAAAAGTCGATGACTTTTTATAATAATAAAGTAATCAACAGTAGAAAAGTAAGTTCAGCTAGAGATTTTAGTTTCTTCAATATACTGAAATTATGATTGTTATTTGCCGGTGCTCTCCCGCAGCTCGTATCGGTTTTCTTGCGAGATGGAATGACGGTGGAGGAGTTCCTTGCCAGCGCGTGCAGCAGAAAAGGATTGAATGCGATGGAGCACTTCGTTCGCGTGAAAAAGCGACGCGACATGGAGGATCACAATTATTTCGTGCCGCACAGAGCGGACTTGATAGAGACTTACGTAAGTCATTTTAACGTTAATTTTCTGACTATACAGTTTTACACATAGTGATATATTTTTATTTTTTTTGTTTGATTTATTTCGCAAAAAAAGCTCGTAAAAATGTCGATAATGATAAAAAATTCAGTGGCGAATTCTTTTACTTTTATTTTAATAAAATTCGAATGGTTTTCATTATCAATAAAATATTTTTAATTTAAAAATGCGTTTATGAAGAATCTGAAAAATGTGTTCTATTTTCCGTGAAATTTTGAACAAGTTTTAATTATCGTTTTGCTAAAAAATGTATATTTAATAAATTCTTTTAACGCTGGTCGATAAATCGATTTTCCAAAACTTCATATTGATCTAACTTGTAATAACATATATTTTCTGCAGCTTCACACACACGAAGTCGTCGAGGTTTGCGCCAAGATACTTTACCAAGTTGAGTTGCAGAGGAACACGCTCGATCAAATGTGGGGCTTTTCCGTGGAGGCCGAGCTAATTGAAAACGCGGATCGGCAGGACGAGCTCTGCTGTTACGTCAGTAGGGTTGAAGATAAGAGCGTGGCAATGCAAAATGGTGAGTGCTTAATCTTACTATTTCAAAAATTAGTAACAATTCTTAAATTTTCATTAATCTATTCGTTAGGATTCTATAATCATTATTGAGTAATTGTATTTTTATACTTTTATATAAGATTTTCTTTTTGCTTTTGTTATTTTAATAATTAATAAATTAATAAAAACCTCTTAGAACATTTAATTTTGTTAATTACTTATAGAATTTTGTAAAGATCAGTTTAACTTCATGGCTTTCACAAACCATAAAAGTATTGAGCCAGGAAACTGCGAAGCCCAAAATCGATCGCGGTTCGAAATTCCCGTGCACTTTAATGTTTTCTCCTTTGTAACACGCCACTCCCCCTTCAGTTCTGCATCTAAAATAACCGCTTAATCATCGTCAATTTTGATAAAATCTAAAGAGAAATGAAAAAATGCTTTCAGCGAGTAATTTGAGAATCTTTTTTGAGAAAGTTATTTTTAATTGAATGTAAAACTAATAAAAAAATATTTTCTCTAAGCTGAATTGCTACAGATTTTTTTATTCACGCTGTAAAATGTAAAAATGAAATTATCGCAATATTGGAAATCAGATTACGTATTTTCAAAATTACAATGCCAGCTTTTAATATCATACAAAAAATAGTAATATCAAAAACACATGATGTTTCAAACAGATTTAAGATTTTTATTAAAAATCATATCAGTAAAGTTATGAAAAAAATGATTTATATTACACTATCATACCATCTTTACCATTTTTTCATTACTTAATTATCTTTTCAAAAAATGTCGAAAATAAAAAGATCGATGGTATCCCCTTTCAACGATTTATTCAAATAAAAATCTAAAACTGAAAAGCGCGTAGCCCGCAGGAAACATTATTAAAAAGAAAGTATATGGAGTTCAATCCATCAAGTGGTCTTCCCTGAGCCCTGCGCTCTCTGCGTGTGCAATGGAAAAAGTGCATATCCGGCTGAGTACGAAGTTTCCGAAGGCTATAGATACATTCCGAGCGATGACAATAGATCTTGCGAACTTATTTCCACGTAGCAAAAGTATATAACGCTGCTTTTTTTCAAAAAAAGATCCCTTTGTTTTAAAGTTTTAAAAAAAAGCTGGGAGCAAATTTTTGATGATGTAATCATTTCTTTTAACAAGATTAATTAAAACAAAAATAATAATTATAATTGTAATCATAAAATAAAAAATAATAGAAAGTAGAAACGATTGTAGTCATCCTCATTCACTTCAGTTTATAGCCTATAGTATTACCCGATCTTCCCTGTATCTACCCTAGCCTTCACTCAATGACTCTACCCACCCACCGCAGGCGTTCTTCTAAATCTTGATATTCTGCCCATTGGATCGCAAAACCACCGTGCCACCCTCTTCCTACTTTTTAACTCTGTGCAAGCAAACCACGAAGTGTCGCATCTCAGAAAGATCTATAGCGCTTCGCATCAAGTACGCAGCGCAGTGGCTCAATGTTTATACACCTTAGGGCGCAGGCCAACGTAGTCGTAGCCCATTGATTTTTCCAGCGCGCGTACCAGAGCAGCGCCCAGCTCCTATCGCCCAGCGATCCAGCAAATTCGCTTGGAATCCGCTTCGCTGGCGCGCGCATAATGCATATGTGCGAGCTCGAAATAAGCGCGCGAGAGCTGGCTCGGCTACGAAGCGGCGCCCCGCGCACCACGATTAATTAGGGTATAGCGGGAATGTGTCGCGCCTGGCGCTCTGTCTACAATACTACGTTACTGCACTGCGACGGCTCTTTTTTTCCCTCTCTCTCTCTCCGTGCACACGGAGTGAAATGGAGGAAGAGAGCTGTTTTATGCGCGCGAGCGCGAGAGGGAACTGCGTAATCTGTTGTGAGATATAGACGAATCGCGTTTTTCCGGATTTGTCAGGGGAGGAGTTGTACGCTTACGCGCTGACTGCGAGGGATTACTGGAAATTATTGCAAATGAAATTTTTCATATTTATGTTAATTTTATAGATGATTTTTTTTCTTATCGTATAAAGCGGTGATTTAAGATTGCAGATGTATTTATATCGATTTTACTTTGTGGAAAGAGGTGAGGGAAATGAATATTATAACTGATTCTTAAAGTGATTTAGAGAAAACATTAGTTTTTATTGTCTACAATACAGAAAAAGTATAATGTTACAATAAAAAATCCTGGGCAATTTCTTGTCGTCTTCAGTTATACAAGTAACAGCTTTATTTAAGTAAACTTTACCAAAAAGTTCTTATAAATCAAATGCGAAATACACTTGAAATATAATCTTCTTGTAACTAAAGTTTTAAATGTTATTGTCAATTTAAATGATAAATTTCTCTTACAGCCCGTGCTGCTATTATCTTTTATTACCTCTTGCAAAGTTTCGAACATTCTTCAAACTAAATAATTGTAAATTTCTCTAGTTTAATTAGCCTGTTTCTTACAATGCTTTGAAGGCAACTCGATTCAAGGAATACTAGTCTTCAAGCTACTAGAATGACAAAATAATTATAAATGAGTAAAAAGAGTATACGAGATTAAAACCACTGAATTGAAAGCTGTTGTGCAGAAACTGCTATAAAAGTAATAATAAAGTGAGCCAACATCCCTACAAAAGGAGAAAAAGTAAAGATAACAGTTCTTCTACAAAGGAATTTAGAGTAAGGTTATATGAAAGACAGCCGTTTTTAGACTCTTATCTCGAGAGCATGAAGAAAGCCCTCTAAATCAGCCTTACTACCACCCTTAAATTTTAACTCACAGCATAACCCGCCAGTCTTCAAAAAGCAAGGAACCCTTCATTAAAACAACCAGACTTTAAGCAGCTTATATACAAAAAAGAAAATTAAAAGAAAAACCCCAAGCACTAATTTGCTCATTATACAATAAACAAGCACAATAATTAAGCATATCTGAACGTATATTCCCACTTTTAATTGCAGGCATAATTAAGGGCGACGAGATAATGGTGATAAACGGGGCGATAGTGAGCGACCTGGACATGATGTACCTGGAGAGCGTGCTCCAGGAGGAGCAGGCTCTTTGCATGATGATGCGCTCGTCGCGGACCGAGCCGCCAGATCTGAGCGGCATCATGCGCGTCACCGACGACATAATAGAGAGTCTCGTCTGTCCGCCACCGCCCACAGATCCGCCGGTCATTAGCGAGGAGATGATATCAGGCCTGATCGTCCCTGCGCCAGGTTGGAGTGAGTATTGATTTAGTGGCTTTGACGCCTGTGGTTTTTGAGATGCTGCGATTGTTTAGGAATTATGGAAAATTTAGTTTTGTCAGCAATGGCTTTTGAGGCTGAAGTATTGATTGTTAAGGAAATTTTAACTCGGTGTATCCGGCAGTTTGTGACTTCAGTTCCAATGGATTAAAGTATCAGTGTCAATACGACTGCAGCTATTACGCTTTAAGTTTTATAAATAATGTTTTTCTACATGATATAAATAAAATAATTTTTTTTTATTTGCTAAAGCTCACAATGAAGTCAATATATTCAATATTTTAATGTTGAATAATTTGAATTTTCCATATTTCATAAACATAAATATTTTAAAAATAAGATTACATTTTTTTGATCATTTGGTATTCTGGATGTGAAGCAGTGCAACGAGAGAGCACAACTTTGACGCCTTCGTAATATTTTGCGTGTGTCAGCTGTACTGCACCTCGAGAGGTGCATACTTGTTTCGCCAAATCGCTTGTTCAATAAAATTTTGAAGAGGACAATTTTTCATTCTTCTTTTTAAATTGAATTTTTATTGTCTGCAATTTGAACGTAATTTCTGCAAAACGTTAATCTAATTTATTTTATCTGCGTTAAGTTTTACATGTGCATATTTTATATTAAAATATTCTGACGAGAAGTCGGTGTAAAAAGTTTACATAAATAAACTAATCAATATAAAATTAATCATCGGAAGAGAAAAAAATTAGTAGAGGAATTTCAATAATTATTAAATTGGCGACAAGCCATCGGCGTCAATATAAAATGCATTCAATAATAAATTACTAAAACGTGTTACAAATTCATAAATCGCGATTTTTACGTGAAAACGCTTTCGCCGCTGCTGACGTCGCACCGCGCGCATTAACGTCTCAATCATAAAGGCACATCCCAGGGTGGAAAAAAAATAAAAAAAATAAAATAAAATACTTACGAGGTGCACGAATTAAACACACTCGATTTACCAGCACCAAATCAATAACTGACCTCGATTCGTACATCGAAGCAACTAACTCATCATCCTCAGTCAATGAAATATTCCCTTTATACATTCGGCTACGCATCTGCCGGCGACTCGGGCTCTTGACGTTTTTCAGCCGCCAGACTGTTCCGAGAGTTTTTCCCACTCGCTCCTCTCCTCTCGTAGTCGCGCATATAACGATGTCGTTAGCTCGCATTTATAATGAGGGCTAAGGATGCGCCCGCGCACATATCGCGTATGTAGGTCGGTGCGTCGAGCGACGCGCGCCGGCACTGCCGCAGCAGCCACCGCCGACGTCGCCGCGACGAGAGAAAGACGCGCGCGCTGCAACCGACGCGAGCGATAGTTCGATATAATAGCGAAAGAAGCAAACAACTTTCCCGCTCTCGCGCTTCGGGCTTTTTATACCTCGCATTTTCGCGCGACTGGAAACTTTGATGCGCTCGCGCGCTCGTCGATCTTGTTTCGGTCTTTGTCGCTTTTTTTCGCGCGTGATTCAGTTGCCGCGCGCGCGCGAGGGAAAGTATGAATGAGAGCGAGCGCGCGAAAATCGGAGACAAAAGTAGCGAAATGAGCATAAATGGGAGAGAAAATATTAATGCAGTGCGATCTTTCCAGCTGAGCGCGAGCTTTTCCTCCCGCGAGGAAAGAGTGCGGCTGGGCTACTGTGTACGGGAGATGTCGCGCGTCAAAGAAATTTTATGAATTTTTTTCGCACCTCAGAGCGCGAGTCTGAAAGGCGCCAGCGTGACTAAAGAAAACAAATTTTTTTTGCGACTTGTTGTTCGCATATTTTTCAGTCGCTGCCTTTTTAAAGGGAGCTCGCCGTGACGCGTTTTGCGATGCGATTTAATTAATTAGGATGTGAATTTTTAAAATTGTTTTTCCTTTTATTCTCGCTGCCGGCGTGTGTGGCGCGGTGAAAATATTTTTAAATTAAATTATAAACTGCAGAAAGTTAATTGAAAAATTTTTCTAACACAATGGCTCGCAGCCTTCAATAAAAGCCTGAGTCTTTTCTCGTACATTGTACGAGCTTATAATCATCCAAAGAACGCGCTTGAAACAAATCCCCGCAGTCCTTTCTGCAAAAGGGGAGAAAAATCGAGATAATAAGAAGCAAAGCTCGCGCGCGCATGAAAAAGAAAGCTGCTCTCTCGTAAGCGCAAAAAGCACGTACGAAAACATGGCGCATTTGTCGTTCCGAGAAAGCACCTGGCTCGAAATTGACCTCCAGCATTGTTTCCCCGTGTGCCAGCATCCAGCCTTTCTCCCCAACGTTCAATCTCTCCGCTACAGACGCACTCGCCACCGCTCCCTAGGTCGCATATCAAGCGAAAAATAACCCCTCAAATAGAGATGTGAATTTGAAGTTTGAAACGTTCTGTTCCAACAGGTAAGGAGGTGCTGCCGGACTCGATGGGCCAGCACGCGGACGGCAGCAAGCAGGCCTCGCGTACCAACTCGTTCGAGATCGAGAACCTGCTGAAGACCGCGGAGCAAGTGACCGGGATCTGCCGCTCGCCTGGAGAGACGCGCAAGTCCAGCCCAACGGGCAGCGTGCTCAGCGCCCACTCCCAGGTCCTCACGCCGAGCAGGCAGCTCACCGACGCCGAGAAGCTCAAGAAGGTCATCCTCGAGCTCGTCGAGACTGAGCGGACATACGTAAAGGTGAGCTATCGGTATTTATTGATTTTATCCGTGTGATGGACGGCTTTTATAGGGAGCGGGTCTCTCTCTCTAGGCCGCGAGCGAATACCTCCAAGTAGAGGTATTTTTAATTTGTTTTATAGATGGAAAAAGATTATTGATCAAGTTTTTTTTTTTAATAAAAGCCTATCTTTAGGACTTTTTCTAAGGGCAAAAATGGAATGATCGATCGTGAGAATTTGACCCTTACGGCAGAGTGAATAGGCTTATTCAAGAAAAAGCCTTATATATTCAAATTTCAAAGTATTTTTACATCATTTGTGAAGTAAGGTTACAACTATACATGTATTTGTAAAGAAGCCGATTGCCTTTTGTAAGACTCTGACCCAAGTGAAAGCCGATTATAGCTCGGGAGATAATGCGGTCAATGCCACAAAAAAAAATACTATTTCAATTTCATGTTGTGTTGTATACTTTGATAAAAAATATTGTATTTTATTTATTTTACTACTATAAATAATTAATTTTTACTATTAAAAAATGATTTCAAAGTATTTATATTACAGTAGTTTTATATTGTGTAAAATTTAGTAAAATAAAAATATTAGTTTATTTATCCGTATTATATCGTGTAGTAAAATTATAACAATAAAATAGATTTATGAATTACGGTAAACTCGATGATCAATATAATCCAGTTAATATAAATTACATTTAACTGAAAAATTTTTCATTTTGATCTTTATATTAAAAATTTACTGGTAAATAGGTACTGTTACGTAACGCATATAATGCATAATTGATGAAATATTAAAATTTTTTTGATGACATCAAAATATTAAAATGTAATACTTTGTAAAATGATATTTTATGTATATAAAATACTTTTTTAATCATGTAATGTTATAGTCCAATTATCACATAATTACATTTTTTAAGATTATACATGAATATTATAATAAATAAAAACTGCCTGCGTGCACTTTTATGAAATATTGATTTTTACAAAAATGGTTTATACAAAAAAATCTTCAAAGGATCAGCAAAATGCATCCATGCCGCATTTCAGTTCGTTGTACAATTTTTTACAACGCGGAAAAAGTAATTTCGTGCTTCATAAAATACTGTTTTAAAAGTAAAATTTCATTTTCATAAAAATTATGACCTAAAACTATTATTGGTTTCTAACTGTAAATATGAAAAAAAAAAAAAAAATTAAAATAAAGTTTTAATTTAAATATATATAATTCATTTTTCTGTTTTAGAATTTAAATAATTTACTGGAAAACTATTTGGAACCTTTAAAACGCGAGACATTCTTGTCGAACGCCGAAATAAATGCTCTATTCGGCAATATTCAGGAAATCGTAACATTCCAACGGCAATTTTTGCAAAATCTTGATCACGCAATCGAAGTAGAAGCGGACTTTAACAACTTCGAACATCCGAGTCAATTTAAGGTAACAAATATCAGAGATTATGTTTTATGAAAAAATGGTGTTTATAAATTATTAGTTATTAATTTATGCGAAAATATTATTTATTTTAGAGTGTCCTGTTTTCCATTGGAAGTGCCTTCTTATGTTATGTAAACCAATTCAAGCTCTACAGCTCATTCTGTGCTAGTCATTCGAAGGCCCAAAAAGTCTTACACCCGAGTATGTTGATAATATGATAATAACATGATAATATCTGTTACATAATTCTATATATCTGTTACAATTCTTCTCAAGTTTTCCTAAGAAAATTATATTTTTTGATTTTTATAAATTACTTTATTAAGCATGACTATAATAATTTATAAAATTTATTAAAAAATTAAATTTATTTTAAACAATTAATTTTGTTTTATAAAAATTTTAAATTTAATATCCAACAAAATTTAATTTCTTTTATATTCTGCTCGAATCAATATTACAGACGAAGGAAATCAAGCATTGCAAGAATTCCTACAAGCGCGAAATCCACGGCAACAGCACTCGTCGACTCTGGAGTCGTACTTAATCAAGCCAATTCAGAGAATATTAAAATATCCATTACTGCTCCAGCAATTGCGAAACCTTACGGATGAACGGAGCCAGGAACATCAACACTTGATAGGTTCGTACTAAAAATAAATTAAATTCCGTAGCGCTGGCGTCGGCCTTGCGCGTCACGAGAGCACCTCAAGTCTCGCTTGTACTGCGCCGTGGGGCATGAGCTAGGTTGGCCGAGCGGTCTAAGGCGCCAGATTTAAGCTCTGGTTCCCGTCTGGGAGCGTGGGTTCGAACCCCACACCTAGCAAAAATTTTTTTTTCTTTTTTTTCGTGTTATTTGATTTTATGCGAGTACTTAAAGTATATTCTTTCATTTATTTTTTTTATAATTTTTTCATTCTTTTTAACAGACGCACTAAAAGGAATGGAGAAAGTCGCTGAGCATATTAATGAAATGCAGAGAATTCATGAAGAGTATGGAGCGATATTCGATCACTTATTCCGACAGCATCAAAAATCTTGCAAACAGGTATATTTATTTTTTTGTTTTATACTTGTAATATAAAATAAAATAAAATATTTAATATTATTTTTTGTGATTTTTATTTTTAGCCAATCGATCTAAGTCCCGGTGATCTACTTTATTACGGCGGTGTCGAATGGCTAAACATTTCAGATTTCTTGGGTAAAATCAAGAAGGGATTAGAGTTACACGCCATGTGTTTCGTCTTTAAATCGGCTGTGGTATTCCTGTGCAAAGAAAAGCTAAGACAGAAAAAGAAACTTATGGTAAATTTTATTGAATACTTTAAATTAAATAATTCTATGAATATAACTTAAAAATTTTTTTAATATCGTAATAAAAAAATATTAACATTTTTTTATAAAGTTTTTTAAATTAGTCGTTAAATGTTGAAATTAAATTTTTTACTATTATATTGAAAAAAAGATTCTTTTATATTTATTCAATTCAATTTATAAAACCCGGTCAAAAATAATTTAATAACATAAAATATCCTTTTAGGGTGGCTCATCGAAGACGAATCTGCCAAAGACAAACGCCGGCGACGTCGAAATAATCCGCTACCAGGTACTTATCCCCGTGACCGAGGTCCAGGTACGCTCGAGCTCGGCCAAGGACATGGAGTCGCACTTCCTCTGGGAACTGATCCATCTGCGCAGCCAACTCCAGCGTCGCTCTGAGAAGGTTTATGTGCTGTCGAACAGCACCAGTGAGTTCCGCAACTCCTTCCTTAAAACCATCCGGCAGATAATCCGAGAATCGGTGCGCAACATGAGCATACCGTCAACCAGGTAAACAATTTTAAATTATATAATCTAAGTTTATTTTTATTTTCATACGCTTCAATTTAAAATCATGAAAGCAGATTTTTTTTAAAAATATTTCTTCAATAAAAAAATATATTTAAGTAAATAAAATTATTTATTTTTTAAATTTGTCAAATATCAATTTATTGATTATTTTTAATAAAGTAGTAGAAAATAAAAAAGTTTTGCCAAATCATGTTTTATTTTTAGAATTTTCCTCATAGAGGCCCAAGCGTATTCAATATTGATATATATTACAGACTGTGTAGATCGTAGCGATAGAGATCTACCTTATCGGCCTGCTGTTCTTATTTCGAGTAGTCAATGATTTTCCTTCGTTTTTATGTCATAAAATTGCCCCTGAGTTAAATTAAATTTAAAACAATTTAAAAAAAGACTTTATCACTATTTTAACGTTATTTTATCTATAGATATTGTATGTAATTAACATATTATTTTCACATAATGCTTAGACATTCTAAAATACAAATTAAAAATAAAAAAAAACAGATTGAGTCAAAATCCCCAATAAAAATAATTATTGTAACAATAAATTTTTCATTAGGTAGAAAAAGTCGCGCACGGTAGGATACGTGTCGCGCCCGACTGCCTGTTCAATTTTCAATCATTCAACTTATTAAAAAAAAAACTATAAAAACTTAAAAAATAAGAGCAAACATTTCCGTTCTCTGTAAAAAAAAAGCCATCCTCTGCATTCAGATCGCAGGCGCTGAGCGGCCACCAGCCAATGACGATCTCACCGCGCATGACGACCAGCCACAGCGACAAGTCCCAGAACGGCGCGGCGACCCAGGGCCACCCTGTGCCAGCTGTGCCGCCGACCCCGCCCAACCTGCCTACGGGCACGCTCTCGAAAAAGGCCCTCAAGCAGCAGATGCTGGCCAACTCGCACGGCGTGCGCCGGAAGTACTCGCACTCGAAGCAGCCCGTCGACCGAGAGAGCTCCGAGGACAAGGACGCGGAGGAGCAGCAGCATCAGAGCCAGCAACAGCACCAGCAGCAGGCGCAGCAGTCCTTCCGCACCAGGAGCAAGACCATCAGCGACAGTTCCGGTGAGTCGCTTTTTGTTTTTCATCGATTTCAATTTATCTGTGGTGGTGGAATGATATAAACCATTCGAGAATGCAAGTGACGTTTGCTGTTTGAATTTGCAGAGATAAATGAGTTTGGGTTTTGGGATGATAAATGAGAATTTACGTTTAATTTGTTTGAATGTCTCTTGCATTCCTTGAATTTTAAAAGAATTAAATTAATGGCTTTGGAGGATTCAGAAACACTGGTTGTTGGAAGAAATGTGATTTTTGTGTGTAAAATTATTGTCGATCTTGCTTAATCGTTTATATGTAATAGAAATGTTAATCAATGTGCTGCTTACTTTCTCCTGAAATCGTTATCTTAATAGATAAGGCATTTTTTTTAATGAATCAGCTACAATCAAAGCTTTTTTTTTGCATATCTCGATGTTGTTAAAATAATAAATTAGATTTTTATTAAATATTATTTAATAAATATTTTTAACAAAAGAATATTATAATGAATTAGAAGAAAGATTAAATTTAGTAGTAATTTTCTTTAGTTTGATTTGAATTTTAATTTTATGAGTTTTAGTAAAAGTCAATCATTATTCTTTTATCTTTTGTAATTACTTTGAACCCTTAGTTTTAATAAAAATGATATTTTAAATTGTTTGCTTAAATTATAATACTATGTAATAATTTACTTCTTTTATCATTCTTTTATTATTTATTTTATGCTATTGTTCAAATATTTTTGCTGATACAACAACATTTTAAAAACTGTACATATTATTTAAGATAAGTACATTGCAAAGCAATGCACTTGTTCAAATAGAAAATTTTTTTCAATTTTAAAAATTGAAAGAATTAACTTTAATTGGTCACCTTTGCAACAAGCGTAAAAATTGTTTAATCGGCTGAATCAATAATGAAGAAATTAAATAAAAAAATTTTCTATATTTATAGGGGAAGTAAAGGTTGAAATGGACTCCGGCACAAAGTCGGAAGGTGAAGAGGACTCGCAAGCTTTCTTAAGCGAGAAAAAAACGAGTCTGGGTCGCACGCCTAACCACTTAACCCTGAGCACTACCTCAACGATTTCCGCCGGCAGTACCGGAAGTCAAGCAAAACTGATACAGTCCTCTCATCATCCAGAACATTATCAGCCGGCTGCAAAAAACAGAAAACAAAATTTGTTATACATTGTAGAATCGCAGACACTGTTTCGATCGAGTGACTTAATCGCCGGCTACAAGCATTATCAAATCTCAATGTATTATTAAGCTTGTGAAATTTCGTTATCATCGAAAGCGATTTAATTAATGTTATGAGAGAATTATCTATCTTTTTTCATTGACACTTACGATCACAATCACTTCTTACAATATCTTTGATACGCTAGTATCGCTGTATTAAGATTTCCTTCGGTATCTCACGATGACAATTTTTATCAATACTGCAAAGTGAATTCACATTAAGCACAGTCGAGAAACGATAATTCAGAAAAAATCACACACATCTCTTTCCACAACACGAGTGTTCGAATCATCCATGCTCACCATGACATATAATCAGTCGAAGCATAAGGCACGTCCATTACTTTTCTCTTTTTCGCCCGTGCTGTTTCAGGTTCGCCGGTGTGGAAGCCGCGCGAGCTGCCGTCACTGGGCGAGGCAACGACGCTGCCGCGCAAGGGCAAAGCTTCAGCCGCCGAGTTCGCGGACATGAGCTCAAAGCACAGCGCCTCCCGCAAGTCCCTCGTCGAGATCAACAATTGTGCTCAGCAGTCGAACTTCAACAATCACGTTTAAATTGTTATATTGGATAATTGCGACAGGATAATTCGATATTAAAATAACTAAGTAAGAGCTGAAAGATAATGAACGTGAGTCGATGGGTTAGGGGCTTGCTCCGAAGAGCGAGCGATAGGTAAGCAGCAATTAAGAAACAAAAAAAACTTATTCGAAGATACTGTGTAACGATTTTAAGATTAAGACACTAGCACGGTTGCTGTCCGTGCTAAACGAAGCCGCGCGCGCTTTCAACCTCCTCGCGCTGAACTCGGAATTTCGAGTTTCAATCGCAGGTTTTTAGAGTTGACGAAGAAAAAAATTGATAAGGCGTCGGCCGATAATGACGCGACGTTATATACGTATTCTCATGTGAATCCAAGAAACACTATATACAAAACAGGTAATTGATACAACGACGATACGACTGTACAAAATAAAAGGGGAAAAATGAATATAAACTCGAGAGATTGACTCGCAGATTGCACCCGTCATCGAGAAGATCATATGCTTCTCGAAGGTTTCGTTCCAGAGATCTCTTTTATCCTTGAAAATATTAATGAAAAATAAAAATATAAAGGAATGAACGCGCATTTCTTGCCGGTCATTATAATAGTGTTTGAACGCACGAAATATTAATAAATGATTTCCACTCGATGCATTATCGTTATTAAATAAGTAATATTAAAAGAAAAGGAAAGACTTTTAAGAAGAAAAAAACGGTGAACGTTTTAAGTATTATGAACCTTACCAAAGTAGTTTTTATCTTTTTTCGACGATTCCATACACGCTTGATCATTCCGGCTCACTTTTTCCGTTCCGTCGCTCATATTCACCTTCACTCTTCTCTTCGAATTGTATTTTTTATATTTTTTTAACTGACTTTCGTCGGCATAAGGAAGAACGGTGCCAATTAATGAACGAGGGACTGAGATATAATAAATCGTTTTTTACCCGTGTCGTCGCCCCCACGTTTTTTGAGAGGACGCGTCATCCCTTTTACTCAAATCCTGAATACAATGCACACCGGAATCTCACGATAAATATACAATCTTTGGTGGTACAACGTTATTTCGTCGGTCGTTATAAGGATTTTTATACAGGGTGTATTTCTACGATAAGCAAGATTTTGCGCGCTTAGACGCTTCAAGGTATACGAGTTTGCTTCGTTCGTACGAGATTATAAAGTGCATTATAGTTTTTCAATATTGGAACAAATTTTAAATAATGGACTTTTTGAAAAACATCACGCCTATTATTATTTACAACTGATGCATCTAGAGCATTTTATTACTAATCTTCTCACGCTATTAAATTCAAATTTCATTCTAAATTTTTTTGAGTGAAAGAAGCGTGATTCATTTCGAATATTCAAAAATGCATTTTTTATATACCTAAATACTTACTATTGAAGTTTTACGGTTGAAAGTATATCCCCTTTTAAAGCTTTAGTTTCACACTTGTTCACTTTAAAAAATTAAGAGTGTTTATGCATATGATAAACGAATTAACATAAGCAATATCATTTTTTATCACATATAAGAAGAATACCAGTAACTATATATTTAGTCAAAACTAGCAATGACTTCTATTAGTAATTATTGTTAAGAGAAAATTAAGATTTAAAGTTAAAGTTGAATTCAATCTCAATAATAAAAAAGGCAAAAAGGTTTTAAGGAAAAACCCAATCACCAAATCGAAGCGCACTCGTATCGCAAAAAGGCATCATTAATCGCCTTCTTATTCTGCTTGATACGTTTATACTTTTTACCTTGACTTTGACATTTGTCGCCCAAGTATGAATCGTTGTATTTTTCCGGGATTTACTGACCTATATTAAATTATATTGAAGCACGTTACACACGAGCACCGATTGCCAATGGCCCTTTAGCGCAGACAGCAACATGAAATGAAAGAAAATAATCAACTCCTGTATATAATGTAATAACGATAATGAATTTAAATAAAGAAATAAAAACTTTAACCAGTGATTGGGTAACACGGAATCGAAAATTACTCTGACAAAAAATAAGGATAAATAAAATTAAAACGACGACGAGTAAACGAGTAAATTATTATATATTACAGAGATAAGTACGTAATGCTAGCGATTAAAATCAATTAAAAAAAATATAGGCCCGAGCGCGCAGTCACCCAGCCACCATTTCGCAGGCGCTCGCCTACACGCGCTCGCTCAACAAGATGGCGCCGAGCTAGAAATTCGGAAACAAGAGCGTCGAGCGCGTGTGCGCGTGCGCTTCGATGTGACGTCAGAAAGAATTGAACGTGCGCAAAGGTATTATATGTGTTTCTATGCGTGATCGAGCCGATCGTCCGATCAATTCGAGCGTACCGCTCGTTTGCGAAACTAGATCGCACGCGTCCCGTCGATCATTGCGGCTCTTCGATTTTTTGTTCAGATAATCGCTTCGAGCCCGAGTGTCTGAGAAGAATGCATAAAATTTTATTTTTAACATTGCTTATTGTATAAACGATCTGAAACACTCGGGCTTGAAGTCGAGAAACCGACGAAAAGTCGGAGGCTCGACGGCCGACGTGACGCGCGGAATACGTAACTGAGAGTGCGTTGACTCGAATCTCTAGTCGAAATGAAATAATGAAAGTGTGCGTGCGTGTGTGTGCGCGTCTGTGTGAGACAGATATGGTGTGAGTGTATTAGAAAAAAATTGCGATTGTTGTGGTGATGAATCAGGTAAGAGAGTAAATAAAACAAAGTCTACTATTACGCTGGAGAGGCTGATTATAAATGAAAAATAATTCGATATTATGCAACATTGTTAATGAATAATTAACATTTACGAAACTAACGAAAAATATCGACGGGGTTATAAAAAAATTTGTGTAAATTAGACGAGAGAAAGTATCCAAATAGATGATGATTACCTACAACCAAAAAATATATTATATATAATTATACATATATAAATATAAATGAATAAAAAAATATATATATACATATTCAAAGTAACGATGTTATAATTAGCGTTTTACGCACGGCATTGTATAACACGTAAGTCAAATTAACGAGTCGATCGCATCGAGATCGCTTGGATTGTGGTTGGCGATTAAGCAAAATATTCGAGTTTCGAATGATTTCTTTTCAGCTTTGTTTTAACAATGAGACGGTTTTGTCGAAGCGTCTAGTTTTATTTTTGTAGGCTATTAAAAACAAGTATTGATTCAAAATCAGAATTGTTACTAGATATAGAAATGTATATTATATTTTTATTAAAATTCTTTTTTTTCTCAAATAAACTAATTCAAATTATTTGAAATTTTAGGTGTAATTATGTAAGATAATATTATTTTTTAGAAAATTTAATATTAATATTCTAGCATAAATTTATTTTAGATAAAAATTGGAATATAATTATTGATATGTATATTATAGTGACTTATACTAGTCGTTAAAATTACTATGTAGGTATTTAACTTAAAAATTTATGTGGGATAAAAAAAATAGAATTTCGGTTCGGCAGAATGTTGATCTCATGAATAGTTTGACAGTATAAGAAAAAAAAACTTTGTCACGACAATCACGAATGAATTTTGGTCGGAAGTAGCAAAGAACGTAGATAATAAACCGTATAGCGTTTCGGCGAAAACCTTAGGCTTATAAAGTAAAAAAAAGAAACCAGTTAAAAAAATATAATTCGTGTAAGACGCTGGAACTCTACATTTTCAAGCCCTCGACGCGATCGCCGTCGTTACGTTATATATATAGTTAAAATATAATGCATGCACTTTACGCCCAGGCAAAAACAAACGAAAAATATGAAGCAAAGAAGTTATGAAAAAAATAAAAAAAATAAAAATATCGAATGCCGTGCGTAACAAGAGAAAAAACACAGGAAGTACATTTACGAGTCTTGTAAGGTTTGAAGAAGTAAGGCGAGCATCGACGGACGCAAAGAAGCGGGCAAACGTTTTTATGAAAAATTCACTTTCAAATGAATATTGAAAAATAAGTTATTTATACACAAGAACTTGATTGATGCAATGTTGAACGAACAGAAAAATAGAGTTTTTAAATTAATATATATAATTATTAGTATATCGTCTAGTTGAAATTATTCGAGAATTAAAATTATAATAAGCAAGAAATAATTAATTGGACATTTAGTCCTGCTTCTTTGAATATGCTCACATACGTTTATGTTTGAACAACTGATCATCGATAAGTGCTAATATATTCAAGTGCGCGATAATAAGAGAAATGGAAATGCCAACGATTACGGCGTATTGTCGACTAATTCATTATTGTGAAAACAATAGTTATATAGGTAAACGAAACTGTTACACGAGTGTCTATTATAAACATATACTTTATCGTCGTTACAACAATTAAAAAATAGTTTATGTCGAATAAAACAATGATGAATATCGTCGCGCTTCTTCGGAGTCGCTGGCATTTTCGCGCCTCTTAAGAAAGAAGAGAGACTATAAAAATGAAAAGACCGAATTTCTTTGTAGTTCTAATAGATGCGATTTAAAACTTCCTTTCCATGTAAAACTATACGTTAAATTTGTGATGATTTTAAGGATAAAAATTTACAATAATAAAATATGTTATGAATTAGAAATTTTAATCGACTATTTTATGCTAAAGAATTATAACGATTAAAAATACCAATGCAGAGATTCTGAAGAACTGATAACTGAAGAAAAATCCTGCCGTGATCGAAGCAAAGGCACGTACCTAATTAACAAAAAGGAATATCTATTATAATATATACTTTAACCGCGCAATGGTGCAAGAAATATATGACATAAAAATATACGAAATAAAAAGATTTTAAAATTTAAACCCAACATGTTCCAAATGCGACATCCTCGACTGGCATCGGAGTGAAACTATATCGAAGAAAGGGAAGTAAAAATAAATGACGGATAGGACAAATTATACGTATAGAGCAAATATGTTTCGATTTTAGGCAGCATCGGCTCGAGCTCGTTGGTGCTTTTCAAATTTTTACAGGCTCCATACGCGCAGAATCCACTATTAAGTCACGTCGCGAGAGCAAAAATAAATAAATAAAAAAAAATATATAAAAAGTAAAAAATAAAGTAAAGTACGCTCCACTTCTCGAGAGCCTGTCAAATTTACTCGCACGAATAATCGCGCTTCGTTGTGCACTCGATCATCATCGATCCGACAGCTCGATCATAAAATAATAGAGAGAAAGAAAGAGAGATAGAAAGAACGAATATAATATATAATAAATCATCATACGTAAAATAAACGTTGGAGTAGTGGGAGTTGGGAAAGAGAGAAGCGAAAAAACGGCGAAAGTGAGAAACTCTCATGTGCTTGACAGGGCTCGAGCAAACGAGCGAAAAAGCGAATGTATGTAGCGTGAGTGAGTACTTGTGTGATAGAGAGTCTCGAACCTAAAGTAAACAGTTGTGAGCGAAAATAAGTGGATATGATGCGGCCGTTAGCGCGTATAAAATGTGGTTTAGGTAAGAAAATTGAAAAAAAAAATAATAAAAATAAAAATAAAAATAAAAATCTTAACTAGATGTGAGAAACGAGTAAAGATTTAGGTGGAAGGAAGTTGTGTACTCGATAAACGTGAGAGAGAGGATTCGATGTTAAGCAAGTATACTTACTCCATAAGTCATCGGTTCAAGATTTGACAGCGAAAAGTTACAAGGGAAATACACACTCACACACACCTAACAAAAAAAAAATAAATAAAAAATACACCTATACTTATCTTAAAGAAAAAAAAACAAGAATAGGCGACATGCAGGTATAAACGTAAACGATTGTAAGGGGGAAAGAGAAACTGAGGACCTTATGTTGCTCAAAGTAACTCATTGCATTTGTCTATCTGTATAAATTTTATTGTATAAATTCTGTACGGTGGCGCGTCCCGACGCCTGCGAGCGATCGCTCGGTTCTCCTCATTGTATCAATTAATAAGCAAAGTTCGGAAAGCCCGAAGATTATCAAAAAGAGAAAAAAAAGAGAAAAAAAGAGTCGAGAAAGATTCGAAACGGTGTTACGAAGTGTAATGTGATTCTATAATCGAGAACGCGTCGCACGTCTCGGCGGCAGGCGTCGGAAGAAAAATAGTTGGCCTAGTACCGAGTTTCATGTTTTTCTCGCCCCGAAGTTGTATAAGCGATTTATTGAATTATATTGACGTCGAATTTATTGACCTTCTTCGATAGAAAAAAAAGAAAATTTTATTGAATAATGAAAATAAGTGAAAATAAAGTAAAGTAAAATAAAATCGTAAAAAACCAAAGTCTTTATCGCTACCGTTGAGAGAAAAGTAAGGGTATACGCGTATGGGGACGCATCGTCGCGTAAGTAAAAGATTTCAAAAAAATTCAAAGATTGTACTTTTAGGGAGTGTGGAATCGATTTCCATTCGGTTGTGTTACACCACGTGCTTATAGCACCGATATAGAAATAAAAAAATAATCGGACGTGAAGACTCCGCGGAATTCGGTTTTCGGAGGTGCAGCGTTGAAAAATATATTAAGCGAAAAATAAAGATGGAAACAAAATTATAAGTAAACGATCAAGACAGGGTTAGGGGCGAATTGATTTGAAATTGCGGGGGAGAATGAGAGTGAGAGAGAGAGCGAGAGAGAGAGAGAGAGAGAGAAAAGAATACGATTAAAACGAAGGTGTGTATGAATAACGAACGTCATGACGCGACGCGATGGCGAAAAACGCGAGTAACGAGTCTTTCTAGAATCTCTTCCTTTGATTTCTTTCGTAAGTTATTTCCGAATAAGTAAGTAAAAAATGGGGGTTTTACGAAGACGAAAAACCGAGATGAATCCTATATAATATAATTCACGATTATATATAAATATTATATACATAAAGAGGATGAAAAAAAAGCAGAGGAGGCGTGTAATTTTTGCGTTTTACTTATGTATAACAAATCTCAGTAGTCGAAACTCTGCCGAGTCTGTCATTATAATTATGATTATTATTGTAAACGATTATTACGCTGTATTTATTGTTATTGCTCCTCGGTTAGGTGGAGACGTCTGAGTGGAGGATCCATTTGTACAATCATTGCGTCATTAAAATATGATTATTAATTACTGCGATGTGAACTTGTTTTATTTACCTACCATAATCCTTCAATGCATTATAATCCTTAAGTTAATATTTTTTAACTTTTTGAAAATTAATTTCAACATTTAACATCATTTTTATTTGTACTTAACTAATTTTTAATTTATATTTGAAGACAAAAGATTTAAGAAGAATTTCAAAATAGAAAACTTATTGATAGATATGAGTATGAGAAAAAGTATTATAGTATTTTTTAAATAATAGAGTTATTAATTTAAAAATTCTATTTGAAGATTTCGAAAATATTTAATTACAGATACAAACGATACCCTTTGATTTTTTAAAAATCTTTTAAATAATAATAGTGCTTTTTATTAACTTTTATTTTACTATTTGATGATTTAAAAAAACTAGTTTAAATACTTACATAGATAAAGTATTATATATTTTCTAAATTTTGTTACAGGCGTATACTATGTCTGTTTTATATTAACCCAAATACTATGGCCTGATAAAAAAATAGAACAGCTGTATACATAAATTAATAGAAAAGTCTATTTACGAAATTGACCTTGTGTTTTTAGAATCTTATATATAAAAATCGATTTTACTTTAAGTAATATAGTATTCTACCTAGCCATAGCTTGCCATAACGTGTGATTATAAACATAAAGTAGTTTTAAAGATGTTGAATAATTGTCTTGTTGCATTTCTTACTCTAACCTTTGGTTTTGCTATCGGCAATGGTAAGTAAAAGTATTTTTATTTATTATTTTTACTTTTACTATCAATGTTTATCAATTTACCATTTTGTCTAATATTATTACACGTGGAATAGGACTTAAATACAAAGCTGAATTAGCTAAGCCTGGAGAATTTCCATATGCTGTATCACTTCGAAAATCTAACGGTCAAGTGATTTGTAGTGGAACAATCATAGGTGACAAATACGTCGTGACTACCGTTAATTGTGCTGTCGATACAAAAGGATATACATTAAAAGATCAAATACCATTGTTTGTTCATGCGGGCTCTATTTCAAGGGAAGTCGAAGCTGCGATCTATCTTAAGAAATACACTCAGCCCTATGAGCTTTTTGGCTTAAATATTGCTGTGCTTAAGGTGAGAATATGTCGATTTTAATTAAACAATCTAAAACTAATTTTTTCGTATTTGAAGTTTTAAATTATGAGAACTGATGATTAAATTTAAAAGAAACACAGCTTTATTTCTTCTTTATCAAACTTTCAATAATCACATATAATACACAAAATTTATTTTAGCTAAAATCAGGATTTGACTTGGCAAATAATCCCAGTATAGCTAAAGCCAATTTACCTGATCCAACTTCTCATGAAACATACGAAGGTAAGATCGTTACGGAATTAGGATTTACACGCTACGAGATGTCGGAAAATGGTGAAGGCACTTTAACGCTTACCAAAAACGTTTACAAATCGAGTACGCAAGTGTTACCGAATATAGAGTGTCAGCTTATTTTGATTGGCGATTTCAAAGATGGTCATTTATGCGCCTACCATTTTAATCATGACAATAAACTTTGGTCTTGTTGGGTAAGATTTATATTTTTATTAATAATTTTTAATAATACTAAAACATTTAGTTTCAAATTCTCAATAAAATGGTTATATTTATTTACTAAAAAAATAAGTTA
>JAPYZA010004008.1:2471-22016 GCA_030522685.1 Eupelmus azureus | reverse complement strand
TTCTATAGTAGTATATTATATTACCAGAAACTATAAAAATAGCTATGTATTAATTTTTATCTTCGATGTATTGATCGAGGCCAAAAAGTATACGTCAAAACCTTAATATCTGGAAAACATGAAAAGAGCACTTGACTCGTTTTTCATTTTACTATAGAATTAATACTTTCATAAATAAAATTAGATTTTATGATATTTATTTTTTACCAGATGGATCGTGGAAGCCCGTTAATTTACAACAATACAATAATTGGTTTGCAATTTCTTGGACCAAATGAAAATTGTAAAGCTTCACCTATAATATTTATGAGGATATCATCGTATCTGGAATTCATCAACAATGCTATGAAAGAAAATTATACAAGCGATATGGTTGTTGCTAAACTTTAAAATTGACTTGTTTATACATTATTAAAATATTTATATCCTTATGTAAATTGACAGAGAAAACTTTAATACTGATTTATTTATAAATTGTTTAAATATTTATGAATGAATGAACAATTTTTAATCAAATACTTTTTTATAAAACTTAACACACAAACTAGTTGATTTGCGTATATTTTTTCGAGAATTGTCAATATTATTTTGTAAAAATTGTATGCAAATTATTAATTAACACAAAATTTACTTATCACGGTCAAGAGATTTATGTTTTAATCACGAAAACCACCATTTTCATGACTGTCAGTGACATAAATAATTAGACTACGTTGTTGAATTATATATGTTGGAAAATAAAAACAGTTTATTGGATGATGTATATCATTATTCTTGCAATTACAACACAAGAGTAGTCAATTAGTAATTTATGTTAAAAAGCTGCTGTAAGATCATGATATTTATTTTTAAGAACAAATCTATTTCAACGTAGATACCCAATATCAATTCATCAAACATAAGAGATGATTATGATCATTAATTAAATTTCGTCGAAAGCAAAGAAATACATTTTTACGATCAGTTTAAACCATGGATTGACGGTTTAAATTGTTACAATTATTAAAGGGTGTAGTGAATTGTACCTCTAGTGAATGACTAGCTTTTTATCAATAAAATAAGTATTTTATTTTTTAATACAATTAAATATACGATTAAAACTGATAATGATCTAAATAAAATATCATAAACAAAAATCCAAATACAAAGATGTCAATAAAATAATTTCCACATTTAGAATTTTATTTCATTTTACATAAAGTAACGAAATCTTTTATATTTACTCTAGCGTTTAATATTACATGAGATAAGCTTTGGAAATAACGACTTAATGATAAAGTAGAAAAGAGTAAAAATATTTAATTTACTACTCATATCACTTGGCTGATTAAAGTCTAGACGTATGTTTTTCCGGATTGTGATAACGAGTTAAATTACAAGAGAAAAAACGGAGTGACCACCTGAACTTGTTGTATTTAGATTGAAAGGTTAAGAAACTAAAAGAAACTGTCGTAAAGTATCGCTCCACCTGTGCGATAAGGTTCGTCCACCTGCATGATAAGAAAACAACACCTCCACGCGTTATGAATTTCGACTAAATCATTCAGTTCAATATTAAGTACTGAGCATCCAGTTCCGTTGGTTTTTATGTAGAATGTAAAATGCAGGTTATTATTCAACAAAAAAAATTAAATAGATTTTCAGTGGTTTTATTGTAAAGATTTCGATCGTTTTTATTATTTTAATTTTATTATCGTATTTGTATATAAAACTATGGTTGATGCTGTTGCGTATACCGAATATATTTGATGTAATGAAAATTTAGAAATTTTTAAATTAATGCAGATTGTGAAAATGAAGTGGATTCATATATTGGCGCTTTTGTTATTAATTTGCACTCAGAAAATTCGAAGTGAAAGTTATACCTGTGTATGGTATGAAGAATGTGGTGATGATTTCAACATAAGAAATTGCTTGTCAAAAGATACAGCAAAATTAATAAACGATGAAGCAGCCGAAGAAATTCTTAAAAAGCGATGTCCACATTTTTTTGAAAACACAAGTATGTTATGAAAATAATAGCTAATAATTTTTGATAATAATTTTTTTTATTCATGTAACTAACATTTTGTACATAAACATATGTGTGGCTTACTACAGAAATTAAACAAGTCCATATTTTGAAATTTTTCACTTCCTTTCGTTAAATAAAGAAAGATAAAAGTTTATTATTTTTGGATAATTACTTCCCGAGCTTTTCTAAGCACGAGAGCACCTATGATTCGAGTCATAGATCTTAATGAAACTTTGTCATACGTTTTAATATACCAAAAAATGAATAAAGCTGCTAAATGAATTAGCTAAGTGTTAAATTTCCACTCATCATTCTGATCTTAAACGCAGGTAACATTAAAACATCAATTTCTTGATGACAGAAAAAGTGTACTACTTTACTTTTTATAAGAAACTATACAATTAACTATTCTTAGATTTTAATTTAGTGGATCCTTTATTTTTGACAAGGCTACTTTAACTTTGTACTATGAAAAAGTTTTAAAATTAAGTTTACACTAAAATCATGCAGAACATTATAGAGTATATAAAAACTTTAGAAATGCCATACTTAGTTCATTCAAGTGTATCGAAAGAAATAAAACTTTTAATTAATGAAGGTAATCATTGAGCTTGCCTTGAAAATTGTAAATTATTATGCTTTTTTAACCAACCATGATTTAATTTTTACATTTATAAAACTAATTTTCTTTTTAAGTAGCACATGTTTAAATAAAGTAATAAGCTTTGCCTGTTAAATGTTTCTACCGCGAAGCCTTCATTGAACTTTTTTCCTAGTATTACGAAAGTATGTAACAGATTGAATGTCACTTAGAGATAATTTTCTTAATTTAAGTAATTATCTACTTATCCGTAATCTTCTGTATACCAATAATCATATCTGTACATTTACATCAGTGTACAGATATGATTATTGGTATAATCATACAAAATTTTATTTAATAAAATTATTTGAAACATTTTATTAAATGCATTCTTAATATCCAGATAAACCAAAAACTTGCTGCGATGCCAAGCAAATCGAAAGGATGAATGATAAAATGGGTATGGCCGACGGAGTATTCGGCAGATGTAATACTTGCACAAAAAATTTATTTCGCTCTATATGTGATTTTACGTGTGGCCCAGATCAAAGTAAATTTATGAGTCCAATTGAAACTAAACCTGTAGGAAACAAGACGTCTATTGAATCACTTGAGGTTATTATGACCATCAATTTTTATTAAATTTTTCTAAATCACAAGTGTACTAAGTACTAAGTAACTGTAGTTGATTATTTAAATGTAAACATTTTTTGATTCAAGATATTTCTGTCCGAAACATATGCAAACAACACTTTCGAATCATGTAAGGACGTGCTAAACCCGCAACTTGGTGCTTTAGGCGTAGACTTGGCATGTGGCGGCGCCAAACCATGTACAGCCCGAAAGTAATTTAATTTTTAAATTAAAAACTAAAAATAACTGTATAAATTATTAAATGATCTTAAAATACTAAATTACTTATAATTTTATTAATTTACTTAGATGGTTTAAAGCCATGGGAGATCCATCAACACCGTTTGTACCGTTTCTCATTAAATACGCCTTCAATCCAAATGAATTAACCACATCTATTAAGGGTCAGCTGAATCCTCCTACGAAGCCTTGCAATGAATCATACGATGTAAGTTTATATTGTGTGTGTGTGTGTGTGTGTAGGTGATCTTTCAAATTAGTTATTTTGCGGATTCTATCATAAAAGTCGTTGTTACTATTTATAAGGAGCCAAGTGAAAGGGTGAGGTAAAGGTTAAATTGATTCATTTCAGTTCCATTGATTTTGATATTAATATTTTTCTGTCTATTATTATTTTAACGTAATCGATGGGGAACTTATCTGAAAAATGAACGAAATCAGCTTATTGTAAGACACACAATGTTTAAAAAATTCGTATTCAGATATCGTTTTATTATTTTAGAATTCGTCGTTAGCCTGCAGTTGTGTCGATTGCTCTTCGACTTGCAAGCCCAACGATGTATACTTTACTCCAGAGCCATTTGAAATTTTTGGCTGGAGTGCTTACGGAGTTATAGCAGGAATCGTAATACTTGCTATCAGTCTGATTTCTACTTCAGGCTTCGTTCTTTTCGGTCCCAAGAACAATAATAATATCAGTAAGATACTTTTAAAGAATCGGATTAAGATAAACTTACCATTTTAACACAATCGAATATTTTGTTTATTAAGAAAACTTATAATTTTTCAGAGGAGGACTTGGAAGTGTCGAGCTCAGACAGCGATGAGAATTTAGATAAATTCGAAAGAGCAAACACCAGCGGCGAACGATTCCGGCAGGGCTTAGAATCCATATTCGTCTCGATCGGAACTTTCTTTGCTAAGCATCCAGTAAGCTCTCTGGGCATAATAAGCAATATTGTCATTATACTTAGTTTTGGGGTCTCGAGACTGGTCATAACAGCAAACCCAATAGAGATCTGGGCCTCGCCAGACAGTCGCGCGCGAATCGAGAAAAACTACTTTGACGAGCATTTCCAGCCCTTTTATCGCACAGAGCAGATATTCATCAAGTCGGTTGGTCTTGATAAGGTAATAACTTTCGATGAATTGTTCCAAAATTAAATGTGAATCAAGGTATGATGATTGTTAACGTAAAATTATTTTTCAGTTTGTTCACGATGTGGAAGGAAAAGGACCTGTAGAATTCGGTCCTGTTTTTGACAAAAATTTCACGCTGGCTGTTTTAAGTTTACAACAAAAAATAATGCAGGTAATAAAAAATTTATCAATTTTTTATTTCTATTATGGATTGAAGTTTTGATTAATATGATTATGATAGCTCGGCCAAGAAGATGGCGAAGGTCTTGAAAAAATCTGCTACGCTCCAGTGAAAAATGAGTTTTCTGGACCCATGACTCTTGAATACTGTACTATACAAAGTATATGGGGCTACTTTCAAAATGATGCCGAAGAATTTAAATTGAACCAATTATATACGTGCCTTGAGTAGGTCTCAGTATTTCATTATGCAATTATTTATAAAAAAATAATATTGTCCAATTTTTTATCACTAAAAATATATTATAATTGCTGAATATTTTTAGAAATCCTTATGATGTCAGTTGTCTCGCTCCGTACAAAGGTCCAATCATCCCTGACATAGCACTCGGTGGATTCCTGCAAGAAGGAAAAGCCAAACACGATGTTGATGACTACGTTCAAAACTCAACGGGATTAATTTTAACTTTTCTAGTCAAACCTGCGCGTGATGAAGAATCATTACAGCAATCATTAAAATGGGAACAAAGGTATAAAAAGCATAAAAAATACAAATTCTTTAATTTATTGCAGCTTATAGAATAAATCTAATTTAATGTTTGTTAGATTCATCGATTTCATGGAACATTGGGATAAACACGAGCGCCCTGAGTTTATGGACGTGGCCTATTCTACCGAAAGATCTATTGAGGACGAACTTGAGAGAACGTCGAAAGCCGAAGGTATAACAATGGCCATAAGTTATATCTTGATGTTCATTTACATCTCAATAGCTTTAGGAGAATTCAAGCCATCGATGCATTGTTTTGTAAGTCATGCATTTGAAAGTGTTAAAGAATTATTTTATTGTGTATTTGTTGATAATAATTCTTTTTGAATAAATTATTTTTTAGGTTTCTAGCAGAATTGTATTAAGTGTAGGTGGAATAATTGTAGTATTATTATCAGTTAGCTGTTCGGTAGGAATTTACGGATACGCGAACGTACCTACGTCACTTCTTACTATAGAAGTAAGTATCCATTTCAGAAAAAATATTAATAAATTAAATATTTTATTAATTTTAAATTGTTGTAACGGACATTATTTTTGTGCTTTTTTTCAATCATAGGTAATACCATTTTTAGTATTAGCGGTAGGAGTTGATAATATATTCATTCTAGTCAGAGCGCACCAGAGACATCCCCGAAGACTGGGCGAATCTGTGCATGATCACATAGGCCGAATCGTGGGCCTCGTCGGGCCTTCGTTATTACTTACAAGTGCATCCGAATGCTTTAGTTTTTCCATTGGTATTTTTCGCATGAAAATTTGTATAATATACTAATAAAGGTTATTTTTTTTATCTACTTTTATTCTTTCTTAGGTTCGATATCCGACATGCCTGCTGTGAACACTTTTGCAAAATTTGCTGCCCTGTCGATAGCCATAAACTTTCTTCTTCAAATCACTGCTTTCATCAGTTTATTATCTTTGGACGCTTCGCGTCAAGAGGTATGGGAGTCATTATTTTTTTATTAATATAATTTTTTTTTATTGTCAATAAATATATGTTATACTAGTGTAGAAATTAAATTAAAAAAGTTCACCATTTTTATTTTTAGAGAAATCTTTTAGACTGTCTCTGCTGCGTCTCATTAAAAAAGCCCGTGAAAAAAAATTCCGAACAAGGCATAGTACACTTATTTTTCGAAAAAATATACGCACCTTTTATAATGTTGAAACCGGTGCGTTTTATAGTTCTCTTAGTTTTTATCGGAGTTTTAACAGCAAGCGCAGTTTTCACTCCTAAAGTAGATATTGGTCTTGATCAGCGACTTTCTATGCCAGATGACTCATATGTTTACAAATATTTTGAGGTAAAACATTTAAATTGTAAACTTTTCTAAACTGTATAATGAATATATATTCTAAAATACCTGATTATTTATAGTACATGCAAGACTTATTGTCGATGGGGCCGCCGATGTACTTCGTCGTTACGCAGGGTCTGAATTACAGCGATTTCAACGTGCAAAATATAATTAGCGGCGCTTCGGGCAGCAATGGCGATTCTCTCTACATGCAAATATTCTATGCGCAGAACAAATCCGAAGAGTTAGTAATATA
This sequence comes from Eupelmus azureus, assembly GCA_030522685.1. Classification (NCBI taxonomy): domain Eukaryota; kingdom Metazoa; phylum Arthropoda; class Insecta; order Hymenoptera; family Eupelmidae; genus Eupelmus; species Eupelmus azureus. Next base: position 15,119 of record JAPYZA010004008.1, on the reverse strand, counting down.
GAAATTTCAATAATGCACTTTCATTACGCGAATATACTGAAATAAAAAACGCTTCTTACAGATCTTACATAGCAAAGCCGGCATCTTCATGGATCGATGACTACTATGATTACTTAAAAAACGAGCATTGTTGCAAATATTTCCCGGAAAATGGTACCTTCTGTCCTCATACTGGTAATAATTCCATCTTATTAGAAATAAAATTTATCTGCACACTTGTTATTTGTTAAAATATGCATTTTATTATTATAGATTATTCATGCGAAACATGTGTTATTCATTTTGATAAGCATTACACAATACGTCCAGATAAAGAAAGTTTCAGAAAGTACATTCCATTTTTCGTGAATGATGTGCCGGATGCTGAATGCGCAAAAGCCGGACGTGCCTCATACTTAGATGTAAGTAAAAAATTCTAGAAACTTTAACTTTTAACTATACGCTTTTTATTAAAGCTTTTTCTTACTCTTTATGGTTTTATTTGATACTTAATCAGCTAAAAAAGGTTAATTATTTTAGGGAATGAATTATTATTACGATAACTACGGATTAACGGATGTTGGTGATACGTATTTTACAACGTATCATACGCCATTGAAAAAATCATCAGATTGGTATGAAGCTTTACGAAGTGCAAGATTTATAGCACAAAACATTACTGATATGATTAATAAAGCTAATTTAACAAATAAAGAAATTACAGTATTCCCTTACAGGTAAGAAAGTTGAATTTTGATTAATTTTAACTTTATAAATTGTTCATCTACAAACAATTTTTTTTAAAATTATTTATTTTTGAATAGTAGAAAAACTTTTTTTTATAACAAAAATATATATTGACTAAAATATAAAATATTGTTTTAGCGTATTCTACGTATTTTATGAACAGTACCTGTCTATACAATTAGTATCAGTAGTGCAATTATCCCTTTCACTTTTTGCTATTTTTGTTGTAACATTCTTATTAACTGGTTATTCTTTCTTCTCTGCTGTTATTGTACTACTAACAGTCACTATGATTATTATTGATTTATGTGGCTTAATGGTTTGTTGGAATATTTCACTGAATGGAGTCTCTCTTGTAAATTTAGTAATGGTAAGAGCTTTAAATCTTTAGTAGTTTATACCATATAGATAATTTTTATGACAATTCGAACTTTTTTATTTTAAAGGCAACTGGAATTTCAGTAGAATTTTGCAGTCATATTGTACATGCTTTCTTAATATCAAACAAGAGTACTAAAGAAGGAAAAGCACAAGAAGCATTATCTCGAATAGGAAGCTCAGTAAGTTATTTTTGTGGATACTTTTTGCGTGATAAAAGAATTTTAGTTATCTCAATACTACTAATTAATTATTTTTAGGTATTTTCTGGTATAACACTCACTAAATTTGTTGGAATTGCAGTTCTTGCATTTGCAAAAACTCAAATCTTTAGTGTTTTCTACTTTAGAATGTATCTGGGTATAGTTTTACTTGGAGCAGCACATGGCTTAATATTTTTACCAGTTTTATTAAGTTTCATAGGTAAAATTTAAAATTAAAATTTATTTTAAATAATTGAGAATAAGAAATAATTACAATATTTTTATTTTAGGTCCTTTACATCGAATAAAAACGTAACGTGAAAACCTAGTTTTAGAAAATAAGTATTTATATTTAAATGAAACTTTATATTTATAATTTTTGTAATAAACTTGATAATAGTTATAAATAAATAACTGAACAAAATATGATCACAACATTTATTTATTGAATATTATAGATTACATGTATTTAAAATGTTAAAGCCAAGTATTAAGAAAGTTAAAAAACGTAGTTGTGAATATTTAGAAAAAAATTAAATACTTTTTCAATTGCAAATCAGTCTAAGAAAAACACCAGCATAAATCAAAAATAAGAAAGAAATCTTAATGCTATCAGTACTATCGATTTACTACTGGTGATAGATTATTAGATTTAAGCCATTCCTCCTCGCAGACGTAGGACTAAGTGAAGTGTGGATTCTTTTTGAATGTTGTAGTCGGAAAGGGTTCGTCCATCTTCCAATTGTTTACCCGCAAAAATAAGACGTTGTTGATCTGGTGGAATTCCTTCTTTATCTTGAATTTTTGCCTTGACGTTTTCAATAGTATCTGATGCCTCAACCTCTAAAGTGATGGTCTTTCCAGTCAAAGTTTTAACAAAAATTTGCATACCTCCGCGAAGACGAAGAACAAGATGAAGAGTCGACTCTTTTTGGATGTTATAATCAGAAAGAGTTCTGCCATCTTCTAACTGTTTACCGGCGAAAATGAGACGCTGCTGATCGGGGGGAATCCCTTCTTTGTCTTGAATTTTAGCTTTCACATTTTCAATGGTATCTGAGGCTTCTACTTCCAAAGTGATGGTCTTTCCAGTTAAAGTTTTAACAAAAATTTGCATTCCACCACGTAAGCGAAGGACTAAGTGGAGAGTCGATTCTTTTTGAATATTGTAATCTGATAAGGTCCTGCCATCTTCAAGTTGTTTACCAGCGAATATGAGACGTTGTTGGTCTGGAGGAATACCTTCTTTGTCTTGGATCTTAGCTTTGACATTCTCAATTGTATCTGAAGCTTCAACTTCCAAAGTAATGGTTTTACCTGTCAAAGTCTTAACAAAGATTTGCATACCTCCACGAAGACGGAGAACAAGATGAAGCGTGGATTCTTTCTGGATGTTGTAATCAGAAAGAGTTCTTCCATCTTCAAGCTGCTTACCAGCAAAAATGAGACGTTGTTGGTCTGGAGGAATACCTTCTTTGTCTTGGATCTTGGCTTTGACATTCTCAATTGTATCAGAAGCTTCAACTTCCAAAGTAATGGTCTTACCTGTCAAAGTTTTAACAAAGATTTGCATACCTCCACGGAGACGGAGAACAAGATGAAGCGTGGATTCTTTCTGGATGTTGTAATCAGAAAGAGTTCTTCCATCCTCTAGTTGCTTTCCTGCAAAAATAAGACGTTGCTGATCTGGGGGAATACCCTCCTTATCTTGGATTTTGGCTTTAACATTTTCGATGGTGTCAGATGCTTCAACTTCAAGAGTAATAGTTTTTCCTGTTAATGTTTTTACAAAAATTTGCATTCCTCCTCGCAGACGAAGTACCAAATGTAAAGTTGATTCCTTTTGGATATTGTAATCAGATAAGGTTCTTCCATCTTCTAATTGTTTTCCAGCAAAGATAAGACGCTGTTGATCTGGAGGTATTCCCTCTTTATCTTGGATTTTAGCCTTAACATTTTCAATAGTATCTGAAGCTTCCACTTCAAGTGTAATAGTCTTGCCAGTTAAAGTCTTGACAAAGATTTGCATTCCTCCACGTAGACGCAATACAAGATGGAGTGTTGATTCTTTCTGGATGTTGTAATCAGAAAGAGTTCTGCCATCCTCTAATTGCTTGCCAGCAAAAATGAGACGCTGTTGATCAGGAGGAATTCCTTCTTTGTCTTGAATTTTAGCTTTAACATTTTCAATTGTATCAGAAGCTTCTACTTCAAGGGTGATTGTTTTGCCTGTTAAGGTCTTGACAAAAATCTGCATCTTGAATCTATAAAAAGCAGAAAATTTCTGTGTTATTTTTAAAATTAAGTAGACAAAATTAAGTATAATTAGCAGTTATAACTAATATATAGATTCCTTTTTTTGTTTTAATAGAAATAAACAAAAATAATATACATTTAAGAACTTCAGTTCATGTAAGATCCTTTGACTCAGAAAGTGTAGCATTACTACTTCCATAAAAAAACTTTATTTGAAATGGTTACGATAATTTTTTAATAAAAAACTATTTATATGATCTTACTTGTTACTTCAAGATAATTTTACTTTATTTCAAATTTTAATTATGTGAAATTTAATTTTAAATGATGCTTGATTAAAAGTAAAATGAAACAAGAATTTTGATTAGGTTTCCAAAATGTAAATAATTGATTGTTCTTTGTTTTTTAAAAGGCTAAACACAAATTTCAAGATGGATGACTTTTAGTAGAATTAAAGGGAAAACTCCAATGGCGGATATTCGGATTATTTTTCTCATTTTAATAATTCACTGCTAAATTTTCATTTATTTTTGTCCTAACCTTAAGCAAATTCTAACAAAACCCAATCAATTATCGATTTAATATTATCGAAACAATGAAATGACTATATCAACAAAGTCCTTGTTGCGTCTCAACATGTACGAACCAACGGTAATTTGGAACAGTTTTTCGTTATACTTTCACGATTCACATTACTTTATATAAAAAGTAATATAATAAGAGAATATTAAAATGCAAATACCCACCGATTAAGAACAGAAGATTCACAACTACTTAACTATAATAAAAAGCTTTATCAATAAAAATAAACAGAGGAAAGCAACTCAAGACTTCTTCCACTAAAGTCCCAACAAAGAATGCTCGAAGCCTATCTTGCTCGTTCACTCGCTTAGCAACCGTATTCGAAAACGCACTGATATATAGGTATACGTCGGCAGAAAAGGAGTCAACATTATCCACTACCAATTGCATAGGGATTACTATTTAAAATAGCCAATTATAGATTATAAACATAATAAATTAAATTTACATAAATAAGCAAGTTTTTTGAATAAATAATAAACATTTAAATAATAAATAAATTAATAATAATAAACTCTTTAAACTTTTATTATTTACCTAAGATTGACAAGTAGAAATAAATTTATATAAAAAGGAACATTTTACTTTGTTAATGAGTAAAGGATAAATTATATATGAAAGGATTTCAAGAGTGATTAAAATTACAAGCGATGAAATCAATAAACACATTTTCAAATATTAAAAGAAATTTATTTGCTTTTTAATTTTGAAACTTTTTTGCAATATTAGTGTCAATTACTAATTGCACTATCGGCTGTCTGTCATACTATATCAACATCCTATTTTAATAAACTAACTACCTTAAAATGACATTCATAAAATCACAGATTATCATTCATTATTCTGTAATTATACAACAAAATTTTAAACAACTACTCGCAAAAGTATCAAATACCTTCAAACGTTATTAATAATAGTTTGGTGTTTAATAACTTTGTATAAATGGCCGCTTTAAAAGAACGAGAAACTTACGCTATTTACAAGAGTCATGGAGAGAATTTATAATTTTATTTTGGGAAAATATCTAATGCCAGAAATCTTGTTTTTGCACTACTTATACATGTTAACCAATATATGCATGGTTTTGGTCTCAAAATGATTGTTTTAATTATTGGGATAGTACAAAATCCCTTCAAAACTATTTTCTTTATTTATTGCTGTTCAGAAACTTACAAATATTTGAACAATACAAAGTATGTATAAAGCAATTAGTAGTATTATTGCACGTATAAGAATCTTTCTGAACAATTATTTATTGATATGATAAGTTAATAAAAGTCTTATCAGTTTCGTTATTCCAGAATAATTTCAATATTACAAGAATATAAAAGTGGCATAAAATGAATAAAGGTCTAGTAACTAAGAAATAATTGTACTGATTTCTCTACTATATACTTGACTTTTATGATTGTGCTATTTAAAAATTTTTTTTCTACTTACTAATTGAATAATTTTAAAATACCTTTAAGGAGATTTTATTATTTCTTTAGCCTGAATTTAACGAATTAATATAATAAATTAGAGCACCTTAAAAGACTGTAAAGTTTGTCAACTTTAAACGTTTATCCACAACTTTATCAATAATTCGACTTCTATTAATATAAATAACGTGTTTATAAATTTTATAAAGGCAAGAGGCACCTGCCAAATAAATTTAATTAAAATTATAATTGTATTTGTTCGATTTCTCTAGTAAAAAGATGTTGATATAAAAGCCATAAAAGGCAAAAAATTCTTATTGTTAAAATTTAAACATTTTTTTATGCAAACTATACAAAACAATTCACCTATCATACAATTTGTCACATTATTGTATCGTTTTTCCATTATCACAGATTAGTTTTGGTGGCAGGCCTGTTTCCAAGCTCAGGCCTATAAGGCCCTTATTAGACTAGTTATTTCCAGTGTAGCTCGATACATTTTTTTACTAAAAATCACATGCCAACATCACGTCTCCAATGTTGGGAAAACTTTCGTCAACACGAAATAGGCCACATCGCAGTTAGTCCAGTATGCAGTATGAGCAGTAACACTGTATAAATAATTGCGACCTATACCAACGGCTTGTAATACATAATCTAAACGTTGAACTAATTCTGAAAAATAAATTAGAAGTAAATTATAAATTATAAGTTAGTAACACTATAAATTATAGTCAGGTCAATTAAAAAATTTATTTTACTAATAAAAAAATTATTATTGCAACTTTTCGGTTATTTTTTTAAAAGTTAAAAGAAGCTGCAATGTTTAGGTTTAACATATGAAAAAACTTAAGTTATGTAAATATTTATTATTATTGTTTATAAAAAATAGTTACAAAAATAATGTCTAAATATAACTTTAAAAAAGAAAATAAAACCTGAAAAAATAAGCTTTCATTTGTTCTCTTCAAAATAAAAAATATTATTAAAGAAAAATGTCAGTTTATATTTCAATAACAAACATGCACTAAATTGGTAAACTATTTAAAAAAATCACGGAACCTTTTTATAAGAATCTTAAGAATCATCAATTTTTGTACTACGAACATTTTTTAACAAAAGAAATCATTTTGAATTATTACAATTATTCAATTATTATGCATTTATAATTATATTTATGATTTTAAAAGTAAATAAAGTAAAATTCCTTTACCTTGATCTGGTTGAATTGGTGGATTTTCGGGTGTAGGAGACGACCCTTCTTTTGCATTCCATCCAGCTCTTACTAAACCCCACAAGCTCCAACCTCGATCTGCATTTCTGTTTGGTGTGTCAACTGGACTACTGTCATCTTTCTCATCTGTATCTACAATAATAAAAGAAATTTGTTAAATAAAATTAAGTATTCATATGTACGTAAAATAAATACAACTTATGTTTAATAAAAGTTAAAATTTTTAAAAATTATTTCAAGCTTTGAAAAATATAATTAAAACAAATATGACTTCTAAGACATCTACCTGATTGTGGATTACTTTGATCTCCATTATTTACTGGTGGCATAGGTGATTGTTCAACTTGTTGAATATCTATACCACCATGTGGTGGAATAAGAACTGGCTCTACTTTACTATATCCTCTTTCCAGTAATGGTTCCATTCGATATGCAACTGGATCTGACCAATGAAATATATTAAAAAATCTTTTACACAAATATTCCGGCATTAAATCTAATCTATTGGACGGTGTACGTGTACGAAGAGCTAAAAATACAGATAATGGGGAACCCAAGCAAAATAAATTCTCAATCTGAAAAGAAGTACAGTAATTAATAAAAATTAAAACAAAAAGTTTAATTAAGCTCATAAACAACTGCCTTAAACATACAGGGAACTGTAAACCTTCTGATGAACGTTCAGGTGAACCAGGAGGACGAGTTTCAAAACCCACCCATCCTGTGACAATATCATAAACAATAACGCATCCTAGAGAGTGGGCCAAAATTGAAACTTTTCCTTGCCATCCAGGATGCCGACTAGTAAACATATGATACAATCTATTTAGTTCTTGTTGAAGACCAGCCCGTACTTCTCCTCCATATAAAGGGCTTGTGTAATAAAGAATATCCATTGCAGAAGTATTGAGAAGGTGCCGAATACTTAATACACTGTATGGAGTGATAGCATCAACTATATCTAAAAATTTTTTTATTTCATTAATTGCATTTTTTATGTGTATATTTGATTTTTTTACTTCAAAAATGATATTATATGATCAAATATATATTTTAATCCTACCTCCATCAAGTTTTAATGATGATCGCCACTCAACAGGAAAAAATTCAACTCTATGTATTAAATTCGGAAAATATTTCTGCTTCATCCTCTCTACACATTCTCTAAACCTGTAATTAACAATAAAGAAGTACATAAATTAAATAGTTTTATCATGATAGCTTATTAGATTTCTTTAAACAGTTTAAAGTGATTTGACAAGAAACAATAAAATTAACTTAAATTAAAAAATATTATATTGTTGTATAAATTTAAAAATGTATTTTCATGTCTTTTTACTAAAATAATATGATAAAAACCAGTATAGTTTTGAAGAGATATTTATGTGTTTAAATAAAAATAAATAAAATTAACGAGCATCAGGCAAACATTAAAAACGAGTATTGAATTCTCCAGCTATTTCCAATAAATATTTATGTCACATGTTGTGATTCTTAATTGACACACGATCCTCAGAATGAGAGCTCCAGAAAATTCTAGCAAAGTTAATCATGTATGAACATATAATTCTGACTGCAAATACAAATAATTTGTCAAATAATGTATTAAATATGTAAAATAATTTAAATTCCAAAACTTTATAAGTTTTTATGATTTTATATAAATTTAAAGTCTTATGAGACTAAAAAACGATGCTATTTCTTGAGAAGAAATTTATATTTCAAATTTTCTTGATCTTACAATATCAGCTAAAAAATTCTCAAATCTACTAAAACGATAGAATAATACGGAATTTAAGATATGAAAAGTTATAATTTAAGTAACTAATCTATGTAGAAACAATCTGATGCAAGTCATTTTTTTACTATCATATACTGTTAAAGTAAGTAAACAGAAAGTAATAAATAAATAAGATCTGCCAGTAGTGGAACATATTATTCAGTTTATAAAACTTTAATGTCAGTTGAATAAAGTAAGTAATATTAAATACTTACATTGATGTATTACGAATAATTTTTCCTGTATCTCTTTTTTGACCAATACCATGAACTACAAATACTAAATGATCAATGTCATGTGGCTTATCTTCCATTGTGGCAGGTTCTTTATATCCTCTCACAAGTCTATAACCCGTTGCTAAAAGAAACAAATAATTTAGTTTTCTTGTTCTTTATAAATTTTTTTAAATAATCTAACATCTAACATAGGGAAATATCAATTTTTAGAAAATCAATTTCTGAGATACAAGATATTCTAATATACTAACTTTTAGTAAATCCAAGTTTAGATGTTACACTTCGCATCAATTTACTAGGTGTATACTCGCTGTAAAGAACCACATCATTTATCGCATGCCAATCAATGTGATACTGAGTGAAATGTTCAGTGTGAAGTACTAAAATACAAAGAAATATTTGTGACTGATTAATAAATATTTACAAGTACATTTTATGATTTTAAAAATTATTAAATAAAATTTTATTTATACCTTTGTATGAATGTGAAGGTGAACCAAAGTCTGGTGTCGAACTTGACTGTGTTAAAGTTTGTTTTTGAAAAATTCTAAGATGAGCTTCTTCTATTCTTTCAGAATTTTCTAGTTCTAATGGAATCCAACTTCCATCATAAAACCATGTACCTCTCATTATATCCCATTCTTCTCCTGAAAGTAGGTGTATTTGTACACTCATTTTTATTTTATAAAAAATGTTTTTATTAAATATATATGAATTTATTATTCTTTATCAGAAATTTTTATTTAATAAAATATTAAAATAATAAATTATGCTTTCATGCAGAAAATAAAATTTATGAATGATTTTTATCTATTTGATCTTTTTATCTTTTATCTATTTTCCTTTTTCAGCTGTCTTTTTGTTCAGAAATAATAGGATTTCAAAATAAGTTGATAATTTGTAATTGGATTATGACTTCTGTAATTGCATCCTTAGCAGATTAAGTACATTGAAAAATGTGCAATGTTTGACAATAATTTGACACAAAAATTCTGCTTATTTGAGACAAAATTGATAGGAAGTAAATGTTAAGTTGTAGTAAAATATCTGTTCCAAATTGTTACTATTCAGAGTCGAACACTAAAGGAAATTAAGTGTAATAAACTCAAGGGCAAACCAATCTCTGTTAAAGAGATAGTACAGAAGCAATACAATGAGTCATGTGACTGCATAGAGCTACACATCTCAGATAACTGAAAAGGATCAACCAATTATGGGTTAGAAATGATGAATATGCAAATTTTATAAAAAGTAGTAGATACTAGTCAATAACTTCTAATGAACACTAACATGTAATTTTAAAAGATCATCATCAGTTTATTATGAGTGACTAAAATAAAAAATTTATGATAATTTTAAATTTTGCTAATAATCTCCCAGTTTTCATATTTTATTTCATATTAAAAAAGAATACCTAAAATAGTATATCAAATGAATTAGTTATAAATAGTAGTAGCTCAAAGAAATTTTTATCTATTCTTCTGAATACGTGATAAGATTATAAAGAGCTGTGGAAATATTTGATAGAGTTCTAAACTCATTAGTTTATCAGCTATTTTTCTATTATAAATATTATTAATGATAAATATTATTTCAAATTGCCTAAAAATTTACAGTATTGATTCTCTTACAGATTTTAAAATAATTTAGTAAAATTTTTGAAATTTAAATTTATTTTAAAAATTATTAATATTTTTCATTATTTATTATATAATGTTAATAAAAAACTTTATTAACATAAATAAAAAAATGAATGTTAATAAAAAAATTTAAACATAAATTACCTGGCCAATATATAGAAACACATTTCATATTTTCCAATTCAACATCATACATTCCACCTCTGACAACAACTCTCTCAATATTTGTTGAATTATCGCTATTTCCATTCTCATTGGAGGTATTCTTTCTCTTTCGCCATGCATTTTCTATTCTTAAGCTATCGTATCCACAAAATTCCATCCACCTCTTATTCACATCATCTCTATACAACCATCGAACTTCTTTAGGTGTTAGTGGTTCTGCGAATTGCTTGGATTGAACCTCCTTTTCCTCCTTTTTGTCCTTTTCATCATCAAGATCAACCGCCTTCAAATTGCAGTCTATTGTGAAATAAATAGATATATATTGATCAAAATCTTAAATTGGTTTAAATTCAATAAATTATTCTTAAGCTTGACTCAACAATCAAATTAAATGGTGTAACTTATTGTGGTATATACTAAAATGATTTATCAATTCTTATCATGAAAGTGGTATAGTTAAGGTATTATTAATTAAAAAAGTTACATTGTATAACTGAATTTCTAAGAATATAAATAATTATGTTAAAATGTGTATTATTTGCACATTTTTTTGTAAACACAGAGATCTATAAATGAATAATTTTTATAAATAATAGTTTAAACTACTTGTTTATGATGCTCGATCATTTTTCAACAATTCATGCAGGTAAACTCATCTCTTTCAATACTTGTGACAATTCATTTCAGAATGTTTAGAGAATGATAGACTCCAATTTGTAATTGTCTGCATTGGTGGCAGTAATGATTCATGAGCCTCTCGAAGTCTGCTTGGAGTCATGACATCATTATACTAATGCAAATATAATAAGAGGAGTAAAAAAACAATAGATAAGAGGAGAGGATAATGGAAATGAGGAAAAGCAACGAGTCAAAGTTCATACCTGTGTGAGTGACATCGATCTCCAGTGGTGTTTCGCTGAAGGGATCTGTATCGGTGAGCAGATTAAAGGACATCCTCTTGATGAGAACGAAGGCTGCGACGAGGACGACGCACCTGGAGGTGGTGAGGAGCAGGGAGCCAAGATCGAAAGCGACGAGCACCCGAGTGACCGTCGCCTCCTGGTGCTCCGCTACGCACCGGAGCAGCTTCAAGGACACATAGGTAGACGTAATAAAGAGCCACTGAGCAGCTCGTCGAGCTCAGTCAAAGAAAGAGAGAAAGAGAGACAGCGCGGCTGTCGATCAGCAGCATACGCATATAGAGTAACAAACGTACAAGCAGTCGGTTGGCCGGGCTCCGGCACATTTACACCATGATGACGTTCCGCTGGCTCTGAGAACTGAGAGCGGCTATTATCCCATACAAAGGGAGCAGCGTCCCTTTGATATATCCAAACGCGCGTGCACGCACAAAGCCACTTGTTGTCGAGAGTAGCGCGAAATTAGCAGCTACAAGCTCGGCGGCATCGATATATAGCGGCACAATGCGTAAAGCTCGCTCTAGCTGCTAGTCGCTGTATATATACTCGTAGTCGCTAGCAGCTAGCGGTGGCCGATAATTCGCGAACAGAGAAAAACGAGATAGTTACTCGGCGCTCGCGCGAAAATCGTGTGCGAGTAAGTATCTTATAGCGGGCAGCTGAGGCGCGCTCGCGCGCCTGTGCGGCTAACTTTTTGACAGCCGTCGGCGAGGCGCGTGCTCCGACTGATGCCGTCCTCCCGCGCGCGTATATAGAATGGGAAACCCGCGCTGAGCGAGCGCGCTCGCGCGCAAGCTAAAGTCGCGGAGTAGGGGACAGATACTTACTCTCGCTCTCAAAGGCTATAAGTATAGACTCATCACGCATACATTATCGTAGTCTGCTGCTCGCGCGTGAATATACATCAGCTATTCTACTGTCTCACCCTCTCTCTCTCTCTCTTTCCTTCTCTTGTATATACACTATAATGCTATATATGTTTAAGTGTAGGCAGACGCATATATAGGGGACAAGCGCGGGCAAGCTTATATAATCGAATCTAGCCGCTCTCTGGGCTGATGTGTGTACCTTCTAAGTGCCTTGGCGCGCCGATCTATACGTATAATC
>JAPYZA010004007.1:0-20493 GCA_030522685.1 Eupelmus azureus | reverse complement strand
AGAGAGAGAGAGAGAGAAGTTGAAGTAGGTACGCACGAGAAGCCGAGCAGGAGACGTACACATGTGTCGTCCAGCAGCAACTCCTCCACCTGCGATCCACACGTGATACAGGCGCAGCTACGACGTCTTTCCAACAACCTACGGATAGATAAAGAGGCTCCACGAGAGAGAGAGAGAAAGAGTATTGCGTGGCTCCTGCAGCTGCTCCTTTTCGTCGCGCGAGAAAGACAGAGAAAAGAGAGAAAGTGAGGGAACAAGCTGCATGTTTCTTCCTCTTGTCCTGGTGCAAGCTACTGGCTCAAGGGGCTCGAGTGCACATGCCAGAGGCCATTGTCGCTGGTTCACCAACTTGCCACTCTTCATCGACTCCAAGGATTTTAAAGCTTAGGGGCTGTCGACCAAGAGCCAGGCATGGCTGGCTAAGGTACTCTGGACTTTTAATTGTCTTTGCAAACTTAAATCTCAATAAATTCACTCTAAAGATAACTTAATACATACACGTATTAACCTTATACCAAATTGGGATTCTGATATGATTGCCTAATAAGGATTTCATACTCTCAAATAAAACGTGCTCTCGTGTCTTCATTAGAAGCAGTTTTTCAAACGAAAAACAAACAAATTTTACTTATTATTGTCATTAATGGTATTACTATTGCCACGAATATGTTAAATCTTTCGATTTTATTCTTGTTGAAGAGGATACAAAAGTATTAAATAAAAATTTATTTAGAAAAAAAATTTTAAAAAATGTCTTAATAAATCTTTTTACCAATAATAAAGTTATATAATGTTTATCATAGTGTTATTTCTATATAAAATATTGTTTATTTATAATATATAATTTTATATATTTTCTATTAAATTTTTAATTTTACCATTTATATTGTTCTAACCTCATATCACAATCTTTAACAAGCTAATAAAAGTGTATGGGAAAACTCGTAAAAATAATTTAATTCCTTGTTCAATATTAAAATTATCAAAATTAATTTTAAATTTAAAAAGTATTTTAAATATAAATAGTGTAAACAAATCATTTAAATTTATTGTTAATTTTTTAAAATAGTCAACTGAACTTTAATTGAACTTTATTATAGTTTAAAATTGTCATAAAACATGATCTTTATTATTAAACAATAATCTTGTAATTGATTGATTGAATGATTAATATTGCAAGTGCTATTAAATAATGAACTTTACATATTTATCGACATACATAAAATAGACTTTAAACTTTGTTTTAAACTTTGTTTAGATGGTCATAACTATATAAAACTATTTTCATTATTTTGTCATTAAATAACTTTAAAAATGAATTAATATACTGCTATAAATAAAAATTATAATAAATATTTTAAGGAAAGGTATTTTCAAGGTGTAATGAATAGTCAAACTACATTTACCTAAAGATTTCAGTAGTATAGGATAAGAATTTAATTAAAACTAATTTAAATAATTTTAATACATAATTTATACATAAATAATTTTATTAACTGTATGTAATTTGTTATCCTAAAATGCACATTAAAAACTGTCATCTTATATTACCCTCTTAATTTGTATCATAATTACTAATATTTAAGGTAGACTCGATTTTCAAAGTGAAAAAAAAAAGTATATATTACTAACCTCGTCCGTTTCTTCCCGTAGTAAAGCCACACCTCTATGAATTAAGCAGTTATTGAACTAAGCATTTGTTGTTGGCCTAAATTGCAGGTTGGAGGGCTGCAGAGAATGGCTCGGGACAAGGTAACATCAGCATGCGCGAGAAGTCCTCGGTATGTCATACCCACGCGAGTCACGTGAGGGGGCCCATGGCAGAGATGTGCTCGCGCGAGCCGACGCCGGCTGTGCTCCATCACCATCCGGCTACGGCCCTCGCCAAAGCCAATGGCAAGAATCCGCCTAGTCCCCAGCAGCCCCAGCCTCAGCCGCAATCCCAACGGTCCAGTGAGCCAAGCCAGCCTCAGAGGCTGCACGAGGAGCACGATGGTAATAGCGGCAGCGGACCTGGGGCTAACAACAATTTGCCGACGCCCGGCGGCCGGCTCAAATTCTTCAAGGACGGCAAGTTCATACTCGAATTGTCGCATCGCAGAGACGGCGAGAGAACCACCTGGTTTCCCGTGCCCAAGAAAACCTTTTGGCCGCCAGCGAGCGTCACGCCCAGTAGGCAAGAGAGCTCGGCCTCCCTCAGTGGTCAGTTGCTTCTTGCTTATCTCCCTTCACTCTATCAAGCCCTTTAATAATATTCATATTTTTAATCTTTTTTTTCCTCACTTCTCATCATATTAAATATTATTTTTAAAATCTACATTTTATAGATTAATAACTAAATATTTTTAATTGTTTTTAATAATAATAATTATTGATTTATACTAAAACTATAAATTCTTACATAATCTTGTTGAAGCAATGTAAACTTCAAACTAAAAAAGTAACTTTTTTAAAAAAAAGAATCCAAATTAAGCCTAACTTTTTATCAATAAGCTCTATCTTTTTATTTCTATGAATTTTTAAATTTAAATTTTATCTTTAAATCAGAAGTTAAATTTATTTTTTAATCCTTTTACTTGCAAGTGCAAGGTATTTCAATTATCAATCTTCTGCACATTGCTATATAATTGTTCGATTTTTATTGAATTTGAAAGTTTACTGCAGATATTGGAAATGTGATATAAACTTGTTTATTTTTAAATTTATAAAAACATCTTTTTTTCGAATTCAAAAAACAAAAATTAATTTTATCCTATTTTTCCAATTTTTTCAAGTTTAGTATTTGATTAAAAAGAAGGATACATAGAGATACATCTGACATGTATTTATTTACATAGAAATTATACTTGACCGAAACTAAATTTTACTCCGATTAACGCAAGACAACTTAAATTTTCAGTATCCGACGATAACTCCTCTATCCAGTCAAGTCCGTGGCAACGCGACCACTGTTGGAAACAAAGCAGTCCGAGACGAAACATCTCTTCCGAGTTTAGTTTTTACTACCGCCGTAATCCCAAGACGCGCCTCTGCGTCCATCCTAAATTGCTGGCTCGTAAGAGGCGGCAGCCTTTGGATCCAAGTTCCTCGCTGGTGCAGCTGCAGGAATCGTCGGTCGCAAGTCACCGCAAGTCGCCGCCGCAGTCACAGTCTCAGCCGCAACAGCAACCTCCGCCCTCGGCGGGAACTTCAGCGCTAACTCAACAACGCAAGCTTAATGGAGTGCCTCAAAATAGAAGTCTGAGCATCATCATCGACAAGCTTGCACGACTCCTAGATCCAAACGTTGTTTCGCCCCGAAAGCGCATACTACGCGAACTCGAGAGAGTTAGCTTAGAGGACCAAGCGTCAAAGCGAAGGGCTACACCACCGCAGCAACAGCAACAGTCTACAACGAATAGTTCTTTGGTAACAATCTTTTATAATTACTCTCTTGATAAAATCTCTTGACAGAGTGTTGATCAAAAATTTAGTTGGATTGATAATATATATTTTCAAATTGCTTAAAAATAATGATTTTGAAAACATTGATTTTCAAAAACAGATGTGTCTTAAAATCATCCATAAAATTAAAAAAATCGTTATTCAAAATGGAGTAATAATATTTAAGTTTTCATGCATAATTTAAACTAAGGCTGACAATAATTGATGTAATAGGAAAAATTAATTTTTGACCGCAGACGACATCGATTTCTGATCAAGTTATTAAAAAGTATATTATTAATTTGAGCCCACATACTCGACCCTCAACTGACTAGAGCTTAAAGACTGATTTTTAAATGACTTAAATTAGTTTTTAAATACTAATTGACTTTCTTTAAAAAATTCTACCACTTAAATCAATTAATAATTAAATAATTAGTTCAAGTTTTTGAAAAAATCAATAATGCAGACAATATGATATTTTTAATTACAACTAAAAATTTCAACAGTCAAAATTTTCAGTAATTACAATGACTCATAAACAATACAGAAACTGAACTAAAAATAATAAACTATAAAATATGGTGTTTTGAAATTTACTAAAAGAGTTATGTTAAAAACCATCTTAACAAAAACAGAAAAACCTGCATATGTATAAAATTTAATAAATTTTATGAGAACAAACAATACCAATTACTGATTCAATAACTGCAAGATAGAAACATTTTATAATACATTAATTAAAAGGTTTAAGTTGATTATATACTTTTGTTATGTTATAAAAAATATCTTGAATTAGAACAAAATTATCAAAAAAATTCAACACGTGTCGTGAAACAATGCGAGGCTTTCATTAAAAATAGCCTTATTTTTCTTATCGCATTTTGTAGATCTTTTGATTCATTTAGAAACTAGAAAGAGGATGTAATGGAAGTCCCCTTCTTTGCTTTAATTTGTGAAGTACTTCCTGCCGGAAAAGTCACTCGTAAGCCTTGTACTATGAACGAATTTGAAGTACGCGACGCAACGGTTACTTCGAGTAACCTTCCGTGAAAAAAGGAAAGTTATTGTTACAAGAAATGGTCATAGGTTTCCTAACAATAAAGAATACTTTTTCTTTGAACTTAAACTATTTGTATTCTTAGCTATTTTAACAAGTCTAAAACAACAGTGAATCGTAATTGCAAAATTCACGTTTTTATAACTTTTAAACAAAGAATAATCAACAAACTAAATTTTCTTAATAATCTAATTCTATTAATAATTGTGAAAAATGCGTCCTCGAATGCAGGCAAACGAAGTACCAGCGCCGGCTTCCAAGCAGCTCTCTTCGTATAGCATAACAAGCATCCTGGGTGAGGATAAGCCGCCGAGCACTGAAAACACTGGCGAGCCGGGCTTCCTACGCAACCTGCTCAAACCTCATGATCGTCAACAGCAATCCCATCATTCGCCGCAACACCAACATCACTCACCGCAGCATCATCACTCGCCACAGCATCACCATTCGCCTCAACACCAGCACTCGCCGCAACATCAGCATTCGCCGCAGCACCACTCATCGCCAGTCTACCATCCGCGCACGAGCCGTCTGGATCCGGCGATGGCTGCTGCCACGGCTTATCTCAACCCTACCGCCGCATCCTCGATCCACCAGCCACTCTATGGACTACCGATGCTGCCACCCGCAGCCTATAGAGCGCCGCCTTTTTGTTGGATGCATTACTCACAACCGATGCATTATCCGCCGCCGATGCCGTTATATGCGGCACCACCGCAGCCACCTCCGCACACGCCATCGCCCTCGCCGCCCGCTCATCGGTATAAGGATTACAGGGAACAGACACTCACGCCTCCCTCGGGTATGCCGATATAAGTCGTTTTGCTTTATTCGTATTCACTTGTTTATTTATGACTTATTTATAATTATTTATTCTATAACAAAATTTAGTATCGGACTGCATGAGTTACATTTCAATAGGTTTAAGTATGTTTCTAGAGTATTGTAATTCGAATGATATCTAAAGTTTTTATGTGTTAAAGTAATCTCAAAAGAGTAAAAAAAAAGAAAAATTCGATAAATATGTACAGCTTATCAAATAATCAAATAACTGATTAGACCAGGCTTATAATTTTGGATATCTAATACCCAATATAAGTTAAAATTTTCAGTTTTTTGATAAATGACAAATGTTTTAAACAATTATTTATTTAAATATAACTTATATTTTACTTCTCATCTGCTATTTTAAAAATCTTTTAACAGGACGTATTTTCCTTATCTAATTTTTGTGTTTTAAACTTTTTTCTTCAAATTAATGAATTTGCTTCAAACTTTAGGAATTCTCTCAACTTTTTCGTAAAAAGCGTGTTCACGTATTTTTAAATACCAAAAAATTTTCAATTTATAAAATAACATATAATTACTAGTTTTTAATAGACTCCAACGTTGTTTTAAAGATATTCAATACTTTTTTTTACGTAAAAAGAACATACAAATTATTCATAAAAATGCTTTGTTTCAGATATGCCACTAAACTTGGGACAGATTACAAATGAAAAAGTAACCTTGGTATAATCCATATGCGCAAACACTGCCCGTGCAACGACAATGCGATATACATACATTAGTATTTTTTTTTATCCCTAAAGAAAATTAGGAAGTACGTACGTAGTATGTAGAAGTTCGATGAAAATGTGCTACGTCGTTGCTTTTGGACGTCGAGATTCTCACACTGTTCATTAATCGTTAATGAGTTGCTCTGCTTGGATAGGCAAAATTTCATAAGATGATTTGCCGAAGACACGTTATACAAATCATGAAAGTTTGATAATAATTGCTGAACAATGGTACAATAACGATAAAGTTATCTTTGTTTATGTAAATTATT
The DNA here is from genome assembly GCA_030522685.1 of Eupelmus azureus. Classification (NCBI taxonomy): domain Eukaryota; kingdom Metazoa; phylum Arthropoda; class Insecta; order Hymenoptera; family Eupelmidae; genus Eupelmus; species Eupelmus azureus. The sequence goes on along the minus strand of JAPYZA010004007.1, from coordinate 14,179 downwards.
CACATGTGCATGTTATGCGTCTAAAAAAATTATGATCAAATTTATTTAAGAACTTTCATTAATCATGCTATTGCTATTTTAATAGTGATAACGATGTAAATGGATACAAAAATACTGTAGAGATTTTCAAATTAAATTTTCCATTAAATTTAAAATATTTGAGAAGAACTTGTATAAATGATGTAAAAAGTTAATATTAATTTTTACAAAAACAGAAGGTTGGTTTTGAATAAATCAATTAATTCGTGATTTTATAGTTGCACCTAAAAAATTATTTTATATACTCATTATTGAAATTCAGTATTTTGAAAATACTACGTATACATAATTTTGTAGATATATAATTCAGTATTTCTTTGACTGTTAATTTTATTAAATTTCAATTACTTTGTTTTAAAAAAATCATTTTTAATATAAAAAATGATCAAAATATCATTTTTTATAAAAATTTATTCATCCAAAATTCTGTTAAATTAATTGTATATACTTCATATATTTATATATTAAACATATTAAACCAAGGTAGTTCTTGCACAATTTTTCAACAAATTTTGATTACTGTGAACTATTCTATTTATAATGAACAAACAATACAATAAAGTTGTGATAAGCTTTTGTAAAGTATTAGTAAAACATAATTATTATTAATACTCATTGATGGGATAATTAAATAAGTAAATTCATTAAAATGATTGAAAAATTTAAAATATAAAAAAACTCTTTGTAATGTGAACGACAAATTTAAATGATTTATTTGAAATATAAATGATTTTTTTTTAACATGTAATTTTTCCATTTCTCAGTATATGATTCCCGTTAAAAAATATACAGAGTATATATTTATAGAATTGCAATTAAACAGTGTTACCGATCATAATAAGTAAATCAATATTATTCTTATTTAATGCATATATATTAATATTATTAGTAATTCCATCAAGAAAATGAGTACCATGTATATTCCAGATAGCTCATAGTATAGTTAAAGTTGACTGTCTTAATTAGATAATTATAAACTTGATTTAAGGAATAGTGATTATAAAACTTTTAATATTAGCAATAAGTCAAATGCAGGACGGATAATTTTTGAAGTATTAAAACATATAATTTATTGTAAAATTTTTAAATTAAATCCAATAAGTCTTTTTAATATTATAAATATTTATACACAAGTAGATGTTCCATTTACGTTTCTAAATTAATTTAACAAAATTAAATTGATTTCTAATATTTATGCGCGTCTGTGCAAGAGCTACAATTCTATAATTTTTCATTTGTACTAAAATGATGATTTTTATAAAAAAAAAATATGTAAAATTTATTTTTCTAATATTCACGTTACCTTATGATAAAATAATAATTTTGGGTACCAGTTATTAGATTTTTAATATAGATTCGAATTGTATTTTTCTCGTAATATTTAAAATGTTAAAGTTATTATGAGTAATAAGAAATTTTCAAACAGTTCAGGAAAAAAAGTTATGTGCAATCTTATTTGTTTATCATATATGTTTTAAAATGTATTTTGTATTATCTCGTATTTTATTGCAAAAGTATACATATATTTTTTAGACTTTTATTAAAATGTAAAGAAACAAATGAACATAGATTTAAAGTTAGAAATATTTCTATTTTTTGTATTGAAATACTGTATTTGAAATACTGTATCGGAACAAAAAGTAATGTGGAATAGAACATTAAAATTATCAAATGAAATGTGAAAATAATAATTGTCAATTTTTAAAATGATAATAGTTAATGTGTATAAGGATTATAAATATAAAGACAAAAAAATTGTTGAGTGGTTGCATCAACGTTTAGGCATTTAAAAAGCTAGAAGGCTATTTTATTTTAATTAATTTTTTAATAAAAATAAAAATGTCTTCAATAATAAATTGAAATTTTATTTTTTCTTCTTTTTTTTTAATATTTGTTATTTATTTGAATTTCACAGCTATATTCAAAAACTAGTAACTGGCTAATTATTTAGACCATTTTTAAAATTTTTATACGTTTATTTTTAGAGAAAAATGTGAAAACGACTCTCAACAAAAATATTTTAATAAGACAATTATTGCAAGACAATAAGTCTTAGACCTAATGTATAAAATTCAATATATATTTTTTACATGTACTGCGACAACACATATCAAATTATTTTGTTATATAAAGTATCGAGTATTACAAATTTTGTGAATGAAAAATATCCTTATGTATTCCATTCCTATTGACATTAGTCGTATATTCACTATAGACATTCATTCAGTCTTCACAACGTATCATCCAAGCAGAAATATAAAAAAACGCGCTTAACAGCTGTGAGATCTGACACCAAGCGACTGCTCGGCTAATATAACTTGTAAATATAAAAAAGAATTCATGACTTTCCTTCGTCATTGTCGTTGTCAAGCTCCTACTTTTTAAACATATAATTTGTAAGAAAAAAAGTAACAAATGCTCCGAACTGAATTGACAACGACGTGTCGTAGCTATAGTAGTATTGCAAAAGTATTATTACGCAGCGCAACGGAAAGTCAAACTGCAATATCATGTATATTATATATTTTGGCGCAAAAGAAAAACTCGCGGTTAATCGCTACTGGCGAGCTCCTTAAAAAGAGTCAACTTTCCTTCCATTCCTTCCATTCCTTTAATATAATGCTTTACTTGTTGGTTTCTTTTTTTCCTCGAATGCTTCCATACGCGTTTCTCACTTTTTCCTATTACCCAACAGGGATTTCTTCCTTTCAAATCTTCCTATCGCTGCTCAGTTCTAAGCAGCTCACTCTCAGCTTAGCCCATAGTCCACATGGCAGGAAGTCGCGAATCGCGCCATTTTTTTGTTTTATTTTATTATTATTTTTTTTTAATTCACTTTACTTTGTTATTGACTCTTATTAACATTATACACTGTCATTATTACATTCATTATTATAAAGCAAACAAAACCGTACGACTATCCTTTATGTTTAGGACAGATATAAGAAATATATATATAGGATTATGTACAGAAGAAAAAGATATTATCTATGTCTAAGGACATCGACTATTACAAATGATAGAGCGCATCGTAATTTTTTTTTCTTTTTTTTTTATAATTAAGGGATATAGCGTTTCTATCCATGAACACCGTACGTAAATCTAACTAGACCATCAGCTCTCTTTGTGCCTCACATTTCCTCGAACGTTTTTCCGTAGAGTTGACTGGAACCTATTTGGAATACTATAAAGAGTCAATGTCTACACGTATTTTATTTATACATATATTATATCGTAAAAAAAAGCAAAAGAAATATGGACTGGAAGCATGGGCGTGCCTTAGTTTTCTAAAAAATGAGTAATTAATATAAAAAAAAAGAAACAGAAAGTAAAAATTAAAGAATCGGTAAACTGCGCTAACATTCATAAGTATTTTATAAGAAGTTTATCTTAAAAGGATAAATTTGTTTTTACTTTAGCTTGTTTATTCTGATTTCTTATTTTAACTTTGAAGAATAACACGTAATTGTATGAAATGAATTTTAAAAAATACTTACGAATGTTGAGGTGCAATAAAAATGTGTACGTGCGAATACGTTCATCAATAAGCGTTTATGCAATTTGTGTATGTAAATATATACATATATACTCATTTGTCAAAGAAAGAGAAAAAGAGGGAGAGAGAAAGAGAGCGAGTAAGTATGAAAGAAAGATTGTATGTGTGAGAATGATTAAAAAGGTGAAGAAATAGAGAGAATTCCTTGTAATGTGTATATGGTGAAACGCGTAAATGATCCGCATTAAACGTTTTTCTTTGCTCTATTTATTCTGTATAAAAAGGAAAAAGAAAATTTTTCTCGTTATCGTAAAACTTATGTTAGTCGGCATTTCTTTCCTATTATTATATGTGTTGTAGTGCGAAAGGCTAAGCTCGCTCAACCGTCTCTCTCACATTGATCGCCAAGCGATATGAAGATTAATTATTTTTTTCTCCATTTATCTACACTTTTTTAATTGTATTTACTTTCTATTATTATATGCGCGTCGACTGTTCAGGCTACGTTAAAAGCGAAAACAAATAATGCTGAAAGAAAAGAAGAGTTAAGTTAGGAGACGATGCGAATGCGAGAATTTGTATAGAAAGACTAATTTCATAAATATAAATATTTCGTATAATACTATATTGGTTGTATTTTTCCAACTTCATACCTCATTGCTTATCCTTTAATATAATTATTTTTTTTTATCAATTATATTATTATTCGTTATGACAACAGCATGAACAATTATTACATTATTTGATTTGGTTAATATTGTATAATATTTTACATCAAAATTATTGTTTCAATTTTTTTAAAACTTAAAAATTTTTTGAATTATGCGAAAAACATTTACATATCAAAATCATGAATAAAGAGTACCTGAAATTCAATATTTTGTGATATGAACGTTCAGTGATAATATTAAGGAATAGCTATTGCATATACTTAAGTCAATCATGTCTTTCCAAGTCATACGAGTTGACAATGTAAGACCTCGGGCTATTGTATTTTAAGGCGATAGCCGGAAAATCGCAAAAGGTAGAAGTGCAGCATTCTCCCAATTGTTTCCTGAGCGTAGTTTCTTTTACGATGGTTAAATTCGACCTAGCGCGTCAAGTGTCGAATATCGTTCGTCGTTTCTTATTACCCACGCGTGCTCTGCCTGCGCTGCGCATACAAGAGGCGCAAGTTTTGCACAAACTTATGAGCATTCAACTTGAAATAATTTGACTGATTCGTAAAAACAATTTTTTTTCTAAATACTACTTATGAGCGTTTAGCTAATTTTTTATTAAGATTTTAGAACAATAATATTTTATATATAGTAAAAGTTAAAAATTTAAACGATTATTTAATAACATAATACAATAAAAACAGTTTAATTTGCCATCAGAGATGTCACATTAAAGATCGTTTCATAGAATTATTATTTAAAATTTCCAGTGACCCGTAGGAGGAGGGAGGTCATTAATAGTCATGACTTAGAGATACTTGTGCACAACGGACTTTGATATATCTGATAAAGTAAAAAGCCAAGTCTAACAATTAGAGAAATGGTAAAAAATCAAAGAATACTTGAAATATTGCTAAAATTTATCATTTCGAGTTCTTTGAATTTGATTGTAGAGCGGTAATTGTCCCGCGGAACGGCAGAAATTCAGCGAGTCGGCGCAGCAGCGCTGCTATTCGCGTGCACTGTGGGCAGGAGCCGGCGAATCGAGCAGGCGCAATTGAGAAGGGGGCGCTGGGGTGCTGGATAGCATCGTGGCGGCGTATACTCCCACTTCGGGGCCTCTGCGTGCGTGTACAGCACTGGCACAGGCTCAAACTCTGTGTACCGGAGCGCAGCAGTAGAGCGCAGCAGCGCAGTCGTCCGTCCGTAGCCGGCGAGGAAAGCGGCGTGCGCGTGCAGTGCTCGTCGCTCTTGACAGAGAGAGAGAGAGAGCTGAGAGGGACATCCACACACACACAGTCGCACACGCACGGAGAATCCGGACGGTTATCGCAACGACGGTCACAAGTGTCCTGTTGCTCGAGGGACCGGCACTGCACACGTCGAGCTGCATCGCTCTCTCCCTGGTATACCGGCGCGCATCGTCCACGCACCATACAGTCAGAGGGGGAGAGAGAGAGAGAGAACACGCGCCAACGGCCATCGCTACTATTGCTGGCTGCGTGCAGTGCAGAGTAGGCTGCAGCCAGCTCGTCTCGGAAGGCATCGCTTTGCTAAAGGAAGGAAGGAAGGAAGGACGCGGAAGTGCATACGCGTCCCGCGGTGCGCGCGCGCGCGCTTGCTCTCTCTCGCACACGGCCGCCACCGCCGCCTGTCGTCGCCTCTGGCCTCTCTGCTGCTTGTGCAGCGCATCGTCTTCGTCTCTCTCTCTCGCTCGCTCGCTCGGCCGTCTCGTCGCTATATAGCTCTTGTGAATTCGGAGCTACCGAGTGTGCCGCCACCGCCGCCACCACCACCGCTCCCGCGAGAGCCACTATATAGTGTGTTGTGCGATACGTTTATACACATATATACACATTTATATATTTTGTACGCGCTTCTCCGACGAGGCCGATATGTGTGTGTGCGTGCCCCGAAGTAAGGCCGGAGCTGCCGCCACCGCCGCCGCCGCCGCAGCCGCGGGGGCAACACAGTAATGAAAATGGCGGTGTTGCTGCGCGCCGAGCGGAGCGACTCTACTACTACTACTACTACTACTACAAGTACAACTACTAGTACTACTACTACTACTGCAGTCGCCGACTTGGAGAGAATCTGAAAGAGTGAACAATCGCGTTGTGCGCGTGTGCATGTGCAGAAGAAGGAAAGAGAGAGAGAAAGAGAGGCTGAGAGGATGATCCTTGGTGCAGCGGATCGAGCGCCGAGGACACGTGCCGCCGCTCCTACTGCTGCTGCTGCTGATGCCGCTGCTGCTGATTACTCGAGGACGACGACCGAACGAGACAGCTTCTTCTTGTCTGGGCACCGACCGGACCACTGCCAGGTGATTAGCCTTGCATCCACTCTCTAGGATGCTTGTTGTGCATCTTTTGGGTTAGATTACCGTTTGCTCTGATAGCCTCCTGGGTTTGGTTGGGTATAACAGAGCTGGCCAGAACTGGATGGTTCGACTGAGAATCTGGGACCAATGTAGCCGAGAGAGCAAGTGGTCTTTCGATGGCTCGCTGGTTGCAGAATTTTGGTTAGGCCCGCGTTATTGTTGTTATCAAGTTACATTTTCTACTGGGCAATCAGATGTATTTACTGTTAAATTAGAGCAAGCCTTAGTTACTGGTCTTATTTATGTGCTTATAAAGAAACCACAAATTGGTTTTAAATTTTCTAATTAAATTTATAGAAATAAAATCAATCAATGAGGTTAGCTTCCATTTAACTTTCATGCTAATATTCCAAGTATTCATTCAGAAATTTATTAAATTCCTACAAAATAAAGTTTTAATTTTGATAAAACTTTCACAATACAAATAACTTGTTGCCATGTCTGAACTAATTAATTTATTTTTACTTTTTCATTTTTAATCCAGAGTCTGAGCTATTCGTAGCCAAGTAGTCAACTGGTCTGAAACGGAATTCTGCAGCCAAGGAATCATTTTTTCTGAAGCGGCAAGCTATTTTGTATGCTCCATAACCTGCTGAAGACTGTTGATAATCAAAAGGCAACGCAATGCCGCAAAGTGCTGTTAAGGAAGAGCAAGACAGCTTGCTACACTAGAGAAATTTTGACTTTCGAAAAGTGAAAGATTACTTATTGTGTACTGTGTACATGTAAAAAATCCAAAAAAACGCGTATATTTCTTCATGCCGATGCCGGCCGAATATCACGAGAGTCACGCTAACCACGAGAACGCTAATTTCGCTCTCGGGGCTTATCAGGACGCCAACAACATGACGGCCAACATGTACAGGGTGGGAGGTAAGTTTCAAATTTCACTTTATATTTTTCTTAGCTACCTAATCTCTTGATAGACTATTAAAGCTAATCACCTAAAAAAGTAATGTCAATTTTATTGCTTTAACCTTTTCTACTGTATTATAAGTATAGAATAGCCTGATCTCTTCAGTCCCCAAAATTAATTAATAATTTAGGTATCATCAGCCATGTGAATGAATCCTGGAAATTCATTGTATGAAAATCAAAAAAACTAAAACTAAAATTAACAATTTCGAATCCATCAACAAAGTTCAACTTTTCAAATTTAGATCAGCAAGCACTAGTCAGACAAATTAAACAACAGATAGCACGTTTCCTCTTGCTCCAAAAAGCCAGCAGCTCCAAAAAACCGTGCCTTCGCATCTCTGATTCTGTAGAAGATTCGCAAGCAGCGCAAAAAAGACGTGAGGGAGAGGGGGAGGCACTCGCATTAATTAGCCGCGGGGATTTCGATACGTGTGGCTCTCTCTCTCTCTCTCTCTCTCGCTCTCGTTCTCCCTCCTTCCCTCCCTCTCTTGCTGTTTTGCAAATAGCATCGCCATGATCGTGTGTCGGTCCCTCGCGCGTATCGTCCGTCTCTCACACATATAGCCGCGCGCACGGACTTACGCGTTTCTGTATTGGTGTCTGGCCTCCCCCCGTTTCCATTAGCTGGGCGCTTGCGTTCCCTCCTTTTCCTCCTTTTCATCTGTACCTTCGTCGCTCCCCTGGAACTGCTGCTGCTGCTGCTGCTGCTACTCCCCCCGCGTCCAACGCTGTCCCCCTCCCCCTCCCCTCCCGCTGCACAAACGAACTCGAGCTGCTCTGCTCTTTCTCTCTCTCGCTCTCTCGGTTTCTCTCTCTCACTCTCTCTCTCTGTGGCGACCGTCCACTGAACTGTATGTGCCGCACGCGCGTATACACCTCGCACTGCCGCCACTGATGGCTCTTCTTCCTCCAGCAGCACGCCTCAAGTGTAGATACCGCGGCCACGGCGACGATCGCTTCCGAACTACATGCCAGCTACCCCGCACGCTTTCTGTCGACTCTCTTTCTGATTAGACTTGTGGATTGGCGAGACTGTGCGGATTTACGAGAGATTAAATAGATGACAACCGCACTTGTCTATTGCGGAAGGTCTTAGGATTTAGCATGACACGCTACTGATACTGAGTTGAATGGAATTTCTAATGATGACAAAACTTTCTTAGAAAGAGTTTTGCTGTAGCATGGAGTCGATTTAATGGACTACAAGAGTGAAATCTCACTTATTTGCAAATTGTTATTTTTAGTCTAGACGCACTATTTATAACTAGGGGAAGTAGATGAAAAAAAAAATGCTTTTTTGCTTTGAGAAGACTTATTGCGAATTTCACCTCCATTACAAGTACTTCTATTTCTAATTGCAGCTAATTTTCATTTAGTGCTAAGTAAATTACCGTTTTTTAAAAAAAAAAACTAAATTTTCGCAGTTTACTTTGTGTGCGCTAATCGGGTGAAAACTATTTCGTAACAGTAACAGTGTGCCTTTTGTAATTACGACAAAGAAACTCCCTTATGTTATTTAAATGCAAGTAAATTGAAAAGTCTTTTTCTCTTCGAAATTTTTGTTTCAAATAATTAAAATATATGCAAGAGTATATTTTTTTTTATCACTAATTACTATCAAGTCAGAAGGAAGTCATTACTGCAGCAGGCAATAGAATCATTTTATTCGATTTAAAATTTTAGTTACATTATCTCTCATTTAAGTTTAAATAGCAAAGAGTAATTATTTATCATTTACTCTAAATACAAGTTTGTCTTACTAATTGCTTTTGTAGAAAATTACTTTCTCAACTACATTTGTCGAAGAGTCATTTTCCTAAGCACGATTTTTAATAAAAGTGAAGTAAAAAATCAAGGTAATTAAAAAGTCGACCATGAAATATAAAAAATAGGTCATTGGTAAATACAATTTCTATATCATTCACAGTTTTTAGTTTTGTCTGAATAGTTAAAAAGAATTTATTAAATACTTGAAAAATAATCATTAATTTAGAAATTAAAATAGTTAATAAATAAATATTGAACTAGAATCGATTCATGCTGCTGGATTATATTTAATGTTCCGCGACGAACCACGATGTGATAAATGAGTAGACATTTCTATTTTTAGTGACTAGATAGCAATTTTGAATTCTTTAATAATTTTATGCAATAATAATTTACTACTTAATCATAAAACTAGAATTGCTTATGCATATTTTCGTCTTGTATATTCATAAATAGTAAATAGAAAATTATACGAGAAAAAATTGAAATAATTCTTTTTTAATAGAAAAGAATTTCGATTTCATATAGAAAATTATAAAAATTTTCTGTAATGTAATAATTGTAGTTGTAGTAAATTAAAAATTGCAGTAACATAGCAAAAAATTAAGCAATAATAAAGCAAAAATTAGAGCGTGCAACGCGCGCAGTTCTAACTCCGATTATATTAAAAATAAATAGTTTTCTTTATTACGATCCTATAACGGACAAGAAAAAATTGGTGATCGAAAGATTATGAGTGAGAGAGAAAGAGCAGGGTGAGAGGCCTATTTTATTTATACTTTCTCCCTTCATTAATTAATAATTAATAATCCTTAGAAATTACACGGAGTGGTCTATATTTTTAAGTCTATAGTACTGATTACTTACATCACAAATCCGTTTTGAGTTTTAACGATTCTCAAATCTTTCTTGAGGTTGAGTTAAAACACTGCTCCTAGTTCACGTATAGGAATGCTCGAAATCTAGCTAACCAGTGGCAAAATATTCTTAGAATCAGTGAAAACTTCAACTACGCAAAGCCCTTCTTATCTTAGGTACTGATGAGTTCAATCGAGTATATGCGCATAAGCCCACGCTTTTGAGTGCGTTGCACTTACTTAATTAATAGCATCTCATTGATGTGCTCACACACGGACAAACTCTCCCACGCAAAACGGCTCTAGTTCTCCCACATTTTAACAAAATATTACTAGCACAAATATATTCGTATAATGACAAAAGCTTTCGTAAAACAATCATAAATTTATGACGATAGCTACACAGCCTCTTTATCAGCGTCGTCGTCGGCTCTTTCCCTCTCTCTCACATGCACACACACACACACACTGTCTGTCTCTCTCCCTCCCTCCCTCCCTCCCTCCCTCCCTCTTCACTGCTCTCCCTTCCGTTTTCCCCAAAGCAGCGGCACCGAGCTCGAAATCCGTTAGACGCGCAGAGCAAAAAAGATATATAGAGGCATGCAATGACGGGTATATGTCGCCACGACCCGAGGGACTAGCTGTTACAGCTATTTCTTTTGGTATCATAGGTGTAAGGTTTGTTTACAGAATTTTAATTTTTGAGTCAGTGCACTCGCACTTTTCTCGAAGATAGACGCATACCGCATGTAAATACGCGTTTGAGAAGTTCGTTGAGCTCGAAAGTGCTTGTTCATCCACGACCTATAAATTGATTCGTAAAAAAAGACTAACTTAATAAATGCGAATGACTTATCTAAGCCAATCAAAACACGCAAAAAATATCTTTGTGGGCTCTAAAACAACAAACTTGAAAGACACAACAAATAAACGAAAACATCTTAACTGTATTATAACGTAATTATATTACAGGTAACAATTACTGCTAAGTGGTTTTTAGAAACTGACTAGCAGTAACAGACGACTAATAAATCGAAATATGAACCCAGCATTTTCATAAGAGATTCTTCATTTTTTTTACATGAACTACTTGTACCTTTTTGTACAGAGTAGTTTTTCACATGTAACCATATATAAAGATATTAACTATGATGACAAATAGATTTAGTTAGCAGAGAACTCTTTTATCACCTACAAAGTGTATAATTTACTTAGTATAATTATTAGATTAAACACATATACAAGCCACAGAGGTTTAATGAAATTAACAGACTACTATCATGTCATTTTACGTCTAAGCAATATATATTAAATTTCAGCTTCTATAACGCGTTGCTTACATCATTATTACTGACGATTCATCTGGGCGTTAATGTACAGATTCTTCTATTTCTAAATTATTACATGCATCAATCATAATTTTTAAAACTACCAGACTATCAAAATATTTTAAAATTAATTTGTAACCTCCCGGTCTCTTAGACTTGATTATCTCTCCAATTAAGCTAAAACTTTAAAAAATTGGGCAAAAGCGAAATTTTCACTGTTTCAGATTTAGAGAGTGCGCTTTACATCACGTACACAAATCTCGTACTCTATAAAAAGATGCTCATTAACAGAAATAACACGTGTTATATTTTTGTACATGATTAAAGTGAGGTTTCTCCTCTATATTAAAACGTAAAATAAATACGTATAATCAATCATTAAAAACGGAATTTGTCGGTAAATACATCTAAATATTTAATGTTCCGTTCGTTCAATCATTTCTAAAGTATAATAAAACTCAGTCAAGAAGAACATTACGAATATATTTTCAGTTTCATCTAAGACTATTTCAAGCCTGAATACAGCCCACGTAAAACTTGCGGTCAAAGAACCGAAAATGAAAACGGAAAGTCTTTTTTACACTGAATTTCAGAATATTCCTTGACAAATATGCACGCAAATGCGCAGCTAACGGTTAAGGTAATATATTAGCTGTTATAATATTTAGTTTCCTATAAATACGCATTACGCTTACATATGTAAAATACCACCGGGTAGGTCGTGCGTGTACGATTGGAGGCTCGAATTCGAGGGCCCGCCCGGCTGTAGCCAGTTCGCTTGTGCGCACGCGTGTGTGCTTGTGTAATACATGCATACATATTGTGCACACACACTTTATACATATTCACTTGCTTATTTCACGCAAGCATTAGGAAACGTGCGCGCCACTTTTGCTGCCGCGGCTGAATGTGTCCAACTAAGTATACTGTTTGTTAGAACTATGTTGCTGTAAGAGCGCAGCGTTGGCAACGTGTGTGTGTGTGTGTGCGCGTATGTGTATATAAACTATAAGGGCATATTGAAAAATCGAGTTAGATTGCGAGGTATGATGATTGTAGGGGGAATTAAAGTTGATCGCCGGATTTTGATGTCTCTTTAATTATTATAAATGATTTGGTGATTGGAGAGTATAAGGGAAAAATATATGGCGAATTCGTAATAATGGTTTTTGTATTATAATTCACACTCACCTGAGTTAATTAAATTAAATATTTCATTCATTTATCCGAGAGAAAACAAATGCATCAATAAATCGTTCACTAAAGATAATTAAGCTCAACAAATAAAAGGGGGAAAAAATCTATATATCTATAATTTAATTAATTAATGCAGATTTTGATATGCATACAGCTTTCGAAAGGCAATGATTAAAATAACAATTATAGTCGTATAATTTAAAAGTCTGATTTCACATTATATTTGGAAAAATGAATAATATAATAAACAAATAAATTAATTAATTATTGTATAAATAAATAATTATGTTTACTGTGAAACTAATTAAAATTCCTGTTAAACGTTTTGTAACTTTGGTAAAAAATTTTTATCTAAAGTTTTAAAAAATTAAATACATAATTTAATATAATTAGCCTGAAAATGATTCTAAGCACAAGAGTCACAGAGTATTAAAAAGGAAAGAAGAGCACCGGGAAACATCGAAATTTCAGAGCGCATTCCTCCGATGCGTCTATGCACATGTAAATTCCGGAATATATATATATATGTACATCCAATAGCCATAACTGGGCCACATCGCGCGTGCCGCGCGTAACAAAAAAAGCAACTCGCCAGGAAAAACGAAAGCCAGTGCAGGTGCACCTGCGCGCATCGATATCAACAGGGTGCGGCGCTGACGCTTCCTCTTTTTTTTCTATTTTCTTTTTTTTTCCTCTTTTCTCGAGCCCTTGTAGGCCGTGTGTGTAACGCAATTTTGGTATTTTTCACCCTGCGCGCGACACGCTTCGGCATGTGTATGATGGTAGGATCAGGACGCCCGGCGAACTGTGGAATCGGCTGCTGCCAACGCTCTATATATACTGTATAGAATGAGCCCAGCACGCGCGCAGCCCGAAGGTTATACAGTGTATACTGTACTTTTTCTTTTAGGGCACGAGGGTCAGTGGGGATTAGAGGGAATTGTTTGGACTTTTTGGATGTCCAGTTACATTTAAAGTTTTTTTCCAAAGCATTTATTACACAGCGACGCCGTGTAAAATTAAATAAATATTTATATTAATAAATTATGTAAATTTTATGAGTTTTAACGTCGCGGTTACTCATTAATTAAAATAACTCTACTTAAGGTCTTAGTTAAATTTTCGACATAGTTATAGTTGCACTGGATAATCTCTAATAACAAACCTTTTCTCTACAAATAATTAAAAATTGAAAACTTATAAGATATATAAAATATCTAAGCTTGTCTTTGAAGCACACGGGGTTTCTAGGCATTATTTCTAGCTGCATCCCGCTGGCCCAGAAACACACGTATACAGGCATCACGGAAAGCCGCGGCGCTCCCGAAAATTCTACAATATACGCTCTCTCGCTCTCTCTCTCTCTCTCTCTCTTTTGCTTTCGCGATGATTACGGTTGTGCGCGCGCGTTGCAAGTCCCCGCTCTTACCTCTCCCCGGAGCGCGCGCGCGCAGCCGTCCTTCCATCTGCCTTTGGCAGCGACGGCCTTCCTCCCCTCGGACCCGTTTTGTATTCTATTCTCTCTCTCTCTCTCTCTC